>CAIGQW010048472.1:0-10706 GCA_903798125.1 Danio choprae
TTTTGCACTATTTTGAAATGGATGCTGCATATATGAAATACATTTTATAAATGGAAAATCCAACTATAAATGTGCAAGTCATTTGCATATTTTTATTTAATTTACAGATTTCTATATGGGAGATCGGAAATGTCTTCAAGCCTACCATAAAAATTTTAAAAAAATGTTACAAAGAGCACTAATCCGTTAAAAGAAGCATACATCCAAGTTCAGCTCCAACAATGGTCCAAGTTTCAATTTGAGTTATTAGCATAATGGTGCCTGAAGGCATGTCCAATGAAAGAAGTTGAGGCTTCAGTTAATTTTAATGTGTTTTCAGAGTTACTTGTCAGATTTAATGCCATGCTTGGAAATCTTAACAGAGTCTGACTCAAGCTCGAGCTGTAATAATAAACTGACACCATTATTAACCATCTGACACCATTATTTACTATAACTTTAGACATTTTGGTACACATGATTTTGGTAAGGTTACATTACAGTAATGACACATAATTGAGGTGAGTGGGCTTAATAAACCACCTGTAGGACACACTCTTTCCTCTCCGTATGCACCAGACACTTTCTTATCAACACTCTTATCAACATTTTGGAAATATTGTGTAAATTTTAGGATGGGCTTGACAAAAAAACAAAAAATAAAACACCTGCAGGACACACTTTTCCTCTCCATATGCACAAGACACCTTATAAGCACCCCATGTTTCTTGGAAAACATTGTGCAATTGTGAGTGTGCCTCACACAGGTGAGTGGGCTTGACAAACCACCTGTAGCACATACCCTCTGCTCTCCATATGCACCAGACACTTTCATATCAACACTACACGTTTTTGTATAGATTATGCTATTCTTGGTGGGTTTCTTACAGGTGAGTGGGCCTTTTTTAATCAATATATGCTCGATTAAAAAAATGATAAAAATCTAAACTAACTTAGTCATAGCATTTATATTCTGCTGCTCTCTGATGCATTGAAGTGCTCCTTTATTCCTCACTTGTAAGTAGCTTTGGATAAAAGCGTCTGCTAAAAGAATACATGTAAATGTGTGGCCATTCACAGTGCACTGGATCAACTGGCCAACCACAGCACGCATGGCTTTTCAGAAGGTGGGGCTTTGTAGAAACTGGAACCCAATCATAGCAGACTGAGAATTGAGGTGCAGCTATAATGTGAAAAATAATGAGTTTTAAAACATTATAACTTGTGCTTTTACTAGTGTAAAACTATGTTCCAGCTTTAGACACAGAGACGCTCTAAACACATCGGCTGATCCTGCGGAGGCGAGTCATTACTGTAAAATAAATGGCTTCCACACTCTCACTGAACATCCATTTCTGATCTCAAATGGATGATTCAGCTGTGAAAGATTTCCTATTTGTTCTTATCGTTTCTGTAACGCTCTTACATTTAATCTTCTGTCGAATCATAATATCTGAAATAACCCACAGCTATTCTATTGAAGAGATTGATTACAGTGAGAACAATGTTATTGCAAAATAAATGTAGGGACGAATGGGTGGATGGAGGGAGGGTTGGAAGTACGGATGGATGAATGGATCGATGGATGGAAGAAGGGATGGATGAAAGGATGGAGAAAAGCATGGAGGGATGGAGGGAGGAACTGGTGGATGGATGGAGGATGGATGGAAGAATGTTAAAAGTTAAAGATAGATGGATGGATGGATGGACAGAAACATGGAGTGATGGATGGATGGAGAGATGGATGGAAATATAGAGGGTGGGAGGGAGGTATGGATGGATGGGTGAAAGGATGGAGGAAGGGATGGATGGATGGAAATATGGAGAGTGAGAGTGATGGAAGGAGGAAGGGATGGTTGGATGCATGGATGGATGGATCAATGAATGGAAGGATGAATATAAAAACAGAGAGGGAGGGATGAATGGATGGATGAAAGGATAGAGGGAGGGATAGAAGGATGGAAAGATGGATGGAGTGAGGGAGGGGTTAAAGGAAATATGGATGGATGGAAATATGGAGGGAGGAAAGGAAGGAGGAATTGTTGGATGAACGGATGGAGGAAGAGAGAGGGATGGAAGTATGGAGGAATGGATGAAAATATGGAGAGTGGGAGTGATGGATGGATAAAAGGTGGAAGGGATGGTTGGATGCATGTATGGATGGATGTATGGATGAATGGAATGATGAATATATAGATGAAAGGAGGAATGGATGAAAGGATAGAGGGAGGGATGAAGGATGGAGAGATGGATGGAGAGAGGGAGGAATGGGAGAAAATATGGAGGGATGGAGGGGTGGATGAGAGATGGAAGGAACAAATCCCAACACAAACAATTAATCATCAAAGCCCCAAAACAGGCCGTTTCATGACAATTACTTGATTATTGACAATTAATCAGCATAATTATTGCTTAGACTATTAATCGTCAGCCAAATGTCATAACGGTGACAGCCCTACTCATGATTACATTTTCTTAACTACTATAACATATGCATGACATCTGCAGTGCGGTGTGTTTGTGTTGCAGCTCAAACTGAGATAATCTACAGCAACAATACAACTGAAAGCAGATTACAATGAATACCTGCTGTGAGAAACAGATGTTCACAAATCATACGGAGGAAAAGGTCAAGAACTCACCATTTAATTCATTAATTCAAGATTGACTATTAATTATAGCATAATCACACAGCAATAAAAGTCTTGCCTATTATGAACCCCAAAGGCGACAGAATAAATCATGTTTACCTGACTTCAGATTAACTGCTCATACAGAATGTATAGCCAATACAAACAACTGAGCATGAAGTGAATATGTTAACATCCTGTTGAAATTCACAGCAAGTGCCATACGTAGACATGCTTAGTTGGATTATCTTGTGAAGGTCGAGCTATTGTTTTTATGCATTGTCATTGAAATGTCCATTGAAGAAAGACACTGCATGGCATCCATCGGGTGAAAATAAAATGAAATAAAATGTAATCAAAATAAAATAAATGTAAAATAACATAAAATGTGTTTAATTAAAAATTATACAAATTAAATTAAATTAAAAATACATTAAATTAAATAAATGTAAAACAATAAAAAAAGCTAAATGTTTAAGAAATAACACAAATTAAATAATAAATTAAAAATAAAATAATAAAATTATTGTAAAAATATATAAAAAAAACAAAATGTTTAATTAAAAAAATAATACAAATTTAATGGAATAAATTAAATTAAATTAAAAATTCAATTAAATAAATGTAAAAAATAAAACAAAATGTTTAATTAAGAAATAATACTAATTAAATAATAAATAAAAAATAAAATAATAAAATTAAAGTAAAAAATAAATAAAATAAAACAAAATGTTTAATTAAAAAAATGTAAAAAAACAAATAAAACTAAATATATTTAAGAAATAATACAAATTAAATTGAATAAATACAATAAAATAAAAATAATGTAAAAAATAAAACAACATACGTTTAATTAAGAAATGATACAAATTAAATAAACATACACATAATTCATAATACATCTACCAAACATCATGCTTTTAACATGTCTCCATGCGTCCAAATGGCAGCAAATGAAGCTGAATGTCATTAGTGTTCATGTGCTGCTTGTGTGAGATCAATATCAAGAGGCATTAACATTAACCAACACTGACTAATGCAAATCTAGTGGAAAAACAGTTCTGCGGTAAATTGAGCTCGACACGGCTTGAATATGTATTCATGAGGCTGAGTGTTCATCATGAGGAGAAATGGGAGATATCTTTGAAAACAGATGAAGGTGAAATGAAAGCATTATAGAAATTGAAATTTGACATTCGTTTTACACAAACATTTCAAAACCAGGAATGCATACAGAAAACCACAAAATAAATAAACCAAGGCTTATTAGGAAAAAATGTGCGACCATTTAGTTGCATTTGGAACTGAAAATGACTGAAAATTGAGGTCAAAGCCATTATATGCATTACTGTACAATCAGATTTAATACAAATGTACAATGCACATATGCCTACACTTATATTATGTTGCAGCATAACATATTCATTAATTCATTTTCCTTAGGCTTAGTCCCTTTAATTATCTGGGGCCGCCACAGCGGAATGAACCGCCAACTTATCCAGCGTATGTTTTATGCAGCGGATGCCCCTCCAGCTGTAACCCATCACTGGGAAACATCCATACACACTCATTCACACACACACTACGGCCAATTTAGCTTACCCAATTCACCTATACCGCATGTCTTTGGACTTGTGGGGGAAACCGGAGCACCCGGAGGAAACCCACGCCAACACAGGGAGAACATGCAAACTCCAGACAGAAATGCCAACTGAGCCAGCCGAGGCTCGAACCAGCGATCAGCGACCTTCTTGCTGTGAGGCGAACGTGCTACCCACTGCGCCACTGTGAGGCCCTGAATGAATGAACGAATTAAAAATATAATAAAATAAAATATAATTAAATAAAATAAAAAAATAACAAAACAAAATAAAACAAAACAAGAAATTTGCAGTAAATGACTAGCGATCCAAATTTATAATATAAGCTTTACTAATGACTATGGCCATACAGTACACATTTTAGTAAATTAAATATTGTAAATAATACTTTATACTTCCATAAGTAACTTATTTTTACATTCAGAATGTTTGTACTGTAGTTCATTCAAACAAACCAACAGAGTTCAACAACCCAGGCTCATTTCGTTGCATTTTTCAGATGACAAATCCACTAGAGGGCGCTATATACATTTTTGCTCATTTAAAAATAAATGTATTAGCTATGTTTTGTTATGTTTCAGATACACGTCCTTCTTGTACCCGTCCATGAGATGACAGAGCTTATCGTACATATCAGCTGACCACTGACCTAAACCCAACCTATATATTTTTTTCACAAACAAACACAAGCAAAGTGCACTGATACACATTTTAACTTTGATCTTACATTGCTTTTATTTTACTTGTGGAACCGTACATCACTAGACTCAAAATCGAACGCTCTGCATCACAAGTACAACATCATACAAGGTGAGCTACCTAGCAAACTGACCATGCCGGAAAAGTGGTCCATATGGAGATAGATAGGTGACGCAAATGTATTCAATTACAAATCATTGAGTTATTTTAAGTGCATAAAAATAATCCTTTATTTATTGATAATATCCTGTAAATATCATTAGTGTGAAAAGGAACAAAAGTTGTTGATGTCTTACTGCCCCCTAGAGTTCATTCACATAGAAACTGCAGTCCAACGTATGTTGAAGTACGTTTTTGTGCTTTCACAAAAAAACTAAGAAAATGTAGGCTTAAAAGACGTTTTGAATAAGACCATTAGCATCTTGCTCAAAAAGCGTCAAAAGGTTTACCATAGCTACTAGGTAACAGCGATACATACTATCATTGCACCTGCTGCAGCCAGGCTAAACTCTTTTTTTTTTTTTTTTTTTTTCTCTGAGTGATATGCTAACGGTCTAATCCAATTCTATGATTTATGCTAAGCTAAGCTAAAAGTGCTCCAGCCAAACCCAGTCATTGGCTGCATGGATTAAATGGTAAAACTTTTTTTAGGGGTTTTAAGGGGATCACACACCGGATGCGATTCGCCACACCATTTAAGAGTACGCACAAAAACCTTCAGCATGGCAAGTGATATGACTGAAAACTGTAATCAATAACACAAAACTCATATACACAAAACAATAATCCATCAAAAAACTGAAACAAATCTTGTGGAATGTGGAATGTTCCTTTAAATCTATACAAGAAACTGACTCCTGTAAAGATAAACGTGTTTTTGATGCAGACGTCAAAACAGGACATTTTGTATTTGACTCATATGTGCTTTGACAGATTTCTGCTGGTTTATATTACTGAATATGGAATAGTACATATGACAGAAAAACACATATAGGGATAAAAAGAGAGAGGAAAGGGGAGGACATCTTATGCAAAAGGTCTAGTGATTTGGCAGTTCGAACACACCGGGACCCCGAGGGCAGGACGGAAAGGGCATTTACAGGAACAGATAAAATTAGGTACAAGAAACAGAAAACGAATGACCCTAAAGACATTGTCTCTTACCACTTTCCAGTGCTTGTGGCGGGCAGATGCGATAATGACACGGCCCTTATGGATGAGTAATAAAATGATAGAATGAAATGAAAAGCACCGAGAGCCCACAGACATATAAAGTGCAGTCAATTTATGAGCTGACTGAACACACCACCTCCACTGCTGACAGACCACTAGCCTTGGCTATCAGAAAGCCATTAGCGTAAAAGAAGCGCTGGGTAAAGGTTACGCTTCTTCTTTTTTTTTTCTAACTTAAATCGGCCTCTCGAATCTTCTGCACAAATGTGTGGTAAAAGCAATGAATCTATTCATCCTATGGTTTCATATGAAGCAAGCTTATTTTAGTAAACAAAAACCATAACACTTTAGTTTAAGTCACAATTCATGCTAATACCAACATTGTTAACAATTTCCTGTAGAATCTACAGTAACTTACTGTAAATCAATTACGGCAAAAATACCGTACCATTACCCTTTATCTTGCTGTATATGTATTTACAGTATTGTACATCTTTACTGTAAAACATACTGTAATTTTCACAATGCAACTTTGTAATACAGTAACCCACCGCATATCTGTCCTACAGTAAAATACAGTTCATATTACAATTAAATAGTGTGTGATTTATTAAAATCGTTAACAGCGTACTGGCTTATTACCTTCCTATTATTAAGTTATTAACTGTCCATTAGTAGCTATAAAGCATGATCTTATTCTGCATCCTTAATCCTATTTAAACTCAATGTCTACCTTACAATTAATAAGCTGCTAATTATTATTTTATTAAGATAGTTGTGATAATGGTTTGTTAATACCGTGAATTATGACTTAAAATAAACTGTTTCCACAAAAATGATGACTAAAACTATTAATCAAAAACCAATTTTGCTATTTGAAACAAAATCGAAAAATTAGCAATAAACGATACTAACTGAAGCTAACAGTCGCTGAAAAATAAACTGAAATGATAATTAGCAAAAAATAATAATTGTTTTCAGAATTCATAAGCACTTATCCCTGTGGTGGAAAATGGGACTGGCGGATGTTTAGAAAAACACCAGTAGATGGCGCTTATCAAACACAGACAAATGCATTTTCTTCGTTTGCCCCTAAAATATGTAAACAAGCATTTGTGTGGTTTTGGGTTCAAACTATTATTGTAGTTGTATTACTAAGAGGTTTGCACAAGAGTTAATGTAAGCTGTGCGAACACTAAACTAAACGTCTACTCTTAACTTTGTTATACTATAATTACTAAAACTAAATATACAAAAACTACATAGAAATGGGTTATACTATATAATATGGATGTATTAGTTAATGCATTAGTTAACATGGATTAACAGTGAACAACACATCAAGCATTACTTAATTTTTGTTAATGTTAACTAAACATATATTAATGTGTTAACTAATACATTAGTTAACATGAACTAATGGTGAACAACGACTATTATTAAGCATTGTTAATGTTAACTTACTCATATATAGATAACCTAATAATGAACAAGACATTTTTTCAGCAATACTAAATGTTTATGTAAATATATATTAAAACATATTAATGAATACATTAGATAACACGTAACGAACAAATAATGAACAAACATTAGTAACACATTAGGTAATGCTGGAATACATTTACAACAAGGTTCCTAAATCCACTAACAAATGCTAAATGCTTAATGATAAATTGTGTTAGTAATGAATCCAAACATGAATAACATTTTGGAGTATTAAAGTATAAACCCCAGCTTCAACTTGCAGGTTATTCGTGCTTCTCATTTTTGTATTTATCATATTAAAAAAAAGCATTTGTTAATGAAATTAGGAACCTTATTGTACAACATTATCTGACGTGTTACTAACATTTGTTCGTGTTTAACAGTAACATACAGTATTCTGTATGTTTAGTCAACATCAACTAAGATTAAGTAATGCATTAACTAACACACCCGTGTTACCTAGAAGGGTGTTCGTGAAATAAAAACTATACTAAAACTAGAAAAGCCATTAATGAACTAAACTGAAAAATCAGCTAGACCAGCCAACCGTTGACCTAAACACAACCTATATTGTTTTCACAAACATAAGAGAAAAGTGCACTGTGAAATAAATTTATTTTCTTTTACTTTGATCTTCCATTGCTTTTATCTCTTTTGCCGAATTGTACTTTACTAGACTCAAACTCGAGCACTCACAAGTACAACATCGTACAAGGTGAGCTACTGAGCAAACTGACCAAGCCAGAAAAGTGCTCCATATGGAGATAGATAGGTGGCGCAAACATATTCCATTACAAATTATTGACAATGTTAAGTTAGTAAGAAGTACATGAAAATAATCCTTTATTAGTTGGTAATGTTCCTTTAAATATCATTAGTGTGAAAAGGAACCAAAGTTATTGATGCCATACTGCCCCCTAGTGTTAATTTTGACTGAATAGAAACTTCAGTCAAACGTGTGTTAAAGTAATCCTGAATCTTAGTGTTAACTAAATAACTTATGAGTAATGCTTAACAGGGGCTGCACGGTGGCGCAGTGGGTAGCACGATCGCCTCACAGCAAGAAGGTCGCTGGTTTGAGCCTCGGCTGGGTCAGTTGGCATTTCTGTGTGGAGTTTGCATGTTCTCCCCGTGTTTGCGTGGGTTTCCTCCGGGTGCTCCGGTTTCCCCCATAAGTCCAAAGACATGCGGTATAGGTGAATTGGGTAGGCTAAATTGTACATGGTGTATGTGTGTGAATGAGTGTGTGTGGATGTTTCCCAGTGATTGGTTGCAGCTGGAAGGGCATCGGCTGCGTAAAACATATGCTGGATAAGTTGGCGGTTCATTCCACTGTGGCGACCCCAGATTAATAAAGAAAGGGACTAAGCCGAAAAGACAATGAATGAATGAATAATGCTTAACAGATGTGTTGTTCACTTAATTCATGTTAACCGATGCAATAATTAACATTAACTAATACACCCTTGTTACCTGGAAGGGTGTTCGCAAAATAAAAACTATACTAAAACTAACAAAACCAAACTAAATTTAACTGAAATGTACAGCAAACTTAAAAATAGCATCAAAATAAAAACCTCATTTAAAAATTCTAAACTATAATAACCTTGATATGCAGAACATAAAGCATAGGCGCTCCTCAAAACACCCTCTCCGTTCTGTGGATTGAGGAGATTCTCATTTACAAACATTAGTGCAAATGAGAAAACTGATTACAGTAAGTGAAGTGGCTGGAATGGGCTGACTGGAAGCTGCAGTCGGAATCAAAACGGCAGAGAAACAATAAAGCTCTGGGCTCCCGAAGGTCTAGGGAAAAGGCTTGGAAGATTGCATTGTGGCCAAGGCTGCAAGAATTTCAGGAGATAAGCCTAAGAGCATGTAGCATTCCTTCTTAATGTTATTTGGCTGGAATAAAAACCTTCAGGATGGCAAGCGACACCACTGAATTCTGTTACCAATAACACATATCTGCCAAAAAAGAAAACAAATCTTCTCCATGCACATTTAATAAGATGACACGCAGTGTGCATTTAAAAAAAAAAAAAAAAGAAAAAAAGGAACCGAAGTATTTTGGATACTTAAACACACATTTATTGCATATGTCTTGAAAATCTCTTGAAAAAGATGCTTTTCTACTGTACTCTTTATTATTATTATAGATACAGAAAGTACTGTGCATAAACACAAGACCCACGAGAGAGTTAAAAAGTAATCAGAGGTATTATGACAACATCCTCATCGTCTAAATATTCATCGTACATCCTATTAATTACACCAGGCTTTAATGAGGTTACTGTTAATGTCCATGTGTGGAAACAAAATAACCCACACATGCAGCAACATTAAAATGGGAAAATGGGCTTCTTACCCTCTTTGTATACTGTTCTTTATTTATTTTTTATATTTATTTAAAATGCTGGTGTTTTTTGGACAGGACAGAAAGACAAAAATTGACTATTAAAGAGAGAAAACATGATCTCCATAGAAGCATTTCACAACCAGTCAATCATCCAACCAACCAGCCGACCGATCAATCAACCAGCTGACCAACTAGCTGATGGACCAGCTGACCGATCAATCAACCAGCTGACCAACTAGCTGATGGACCAGCTGACCGATCATTCAACCAATCAACCAACCAACAATTCAACCAAGCAATCAAGCAATTTGTGCACAGAATTTTGTTTAAAACTAAATTAATTCATTCAAATGATTTTCTATTGAAATCAATATTAGCTGTATGCTCCGATCAAAAGCCTACTTCCGCAGCACAAAGCTTTCTGACAGCTCGAGCGTGCGACTGTGTAATAGCGGCTCAGCTGCGAGTCTGTCTATCAAATTGAAGTGATAGTGCATACTTAAACCACAGTGAGCTGGCATCTTCAATGAAATATTCAGTGTTTGGTCGAGGATTATGTGGGCTCCTGGAACGCCGTCTCAGAGGACAGCTGGAACATGACCTGTTAATAGCTGTTGAGAAACCAAAGAGACGAAACCTACACGACTCGTGTCGCAAAGAACGTCCAAATAAACACACAAGACTGACGCTCAGACTGCAGGCTCGGCCTTCACACAGCGCTCTAGCCTTTTCTCACACACACACACACACACACACACACACACACACACACACACA
>CAIGQW010048474.1:0-10777 GCA_903798125.1 Danio choprae
TATATATATATATATATAAATAATTCTGTTCACAAAGTATGCATTAAATTCATCAAAATTGACGGCAGAGATATTTATGTTATAAGAGTTTTTTTTTTTTTAAATAAATGGTATTTGGATTTCTTTTTAACAAAGAATCATTAATTATCGCGATTTCCAAAACCTGGATAAACATTTTTATAAAATCACCACCATGTAATCCACATAATGTGATAAAATAATGTAATCCAAAAACACATTCATAAGCAGAGGTGTTTTAAAAATAATTAAGCCCCAAATAATTTCTGAAAGATCATGTCACACTAAAGATTGGAAATATGATGCTGAAAAGTTTTGCATTAAAAGAAAAAAAAAAACTTTGAAAAAATATAATAAACCAGAAAACAATTATTCAAAATGTAAATGTTATATTTCTCAATATCACCATTTTTACTGCATTTTTTAAATAATGGATTTTTTAATAAATCCAGCCTTTGTGGGTATAAGAAACCTTTGTTCAAATTTGTGGACTGCACTGCTAGTTGTAATAGCTGGATTAAAGTATTGCTCCACACATATTAATCAAACTTTAAACAGCAGCAAGACAGATAAACAATTGTGGAGTGTCACTGACTACATTTACATGGACATCAGTAATCCAAGTATTTACCTTAATATGAATAAGGCAATAATACGATTAAGGTGTTTATAAGAGTTGCTTTTAGAATGTTCCTTTCATGCTCTCATTTTACATGTTAAAGTACATAGATTGATTAATGTCATTACATCACCACTATCACCACCGCTATCCAATGTTTCCTCCAGAGTTTCATGTAACTTAGCGTGTTTTATTTTACATTTTTCAAAATAATTATTTTGAATTATTATTTTGAATACTTTGACAGTTGAGCAGTTACACTTTTATTCAGCAGTATTTCAAACTCTGAGGTGCTGAATGAGAGTATGAAATAAGAGTTGATAGGGGAGAGTTGTTTTAGTGGAATTTCATGATGCTGAATAGAAAGAAAACTTCTGCATTTCCCAGATAGCATTTGTAAAATCGTATTGGTGATTAGGGTGTGATGAGTCTCCAGGAGTTCACTATGTGTGCCTTTGGAGATGCGGGTGTCTATTTTAACCAGATTAAGGTGATCAAAAATTTCTGTTTACATGGTGGATTCTTACTCAGAGTATTGTTTTAATCGTATTAAAAATGAGTATTGGCATCCATGTAAATGTACTGAGTGAGAGCATTATCTCAGAGCAGAGTCTCACCTTGACATAAATGTCTACAGAGCTCTCCGACAGCTTCTGCAGGGTCCATGTCTGAGCTGCCCGAGGGCGATTCTGAGGCTGATGCTGAGAGATCTGACGGCAGGGACTCGGTCAGACTGGGCAACATTGGGAAGCAGTTCTGGAGCAGCTGAAGGAGGAGAACTCTTGTCTTTATGGCCTCTTCTCCTTCACTGAGAGTGTACAAACACACACACAACAAAAATGCGTTATAACAGAAACAACTGTGCAGTCAGCATATATTTTAACAAAGGAGACTACGCTGGACAATATGACCTAATAATCTAAACCTCAATGGCCTCAAGTTCAATTATTAAATGATTATTTTATTGTGAATTGTATTTTCCCCCTTTTCATTAACACGATTAAAAGCAAGGCATGTTTTTGAAAGAGCACATTTCTTATCTTTTAATATTAAAATAATTGAAGGAAACACACCATTTATGGTTACTTGTTGAATATTTCAAACAACTGAAAATCACGGCACACTAAAATTTGTCACGTTACTTCTCATATCATGCCGCATTTACTGTACATATAAATTGATCTGGCTGCTTTACTCACATGGATCTGAGTTTGCTGTAAAAGTCCCAGAACAGCAGCAAGTTAAGATCACTGAAGTCCAGCAGGGTCTTCTGCTTGGACAGAGACACATCCTATAACACAGCATTTACAGATTCATTCTCTTTACAGATGTATGCAAAGCACTGATAAATGCTTTACACGGAGTTGTTTTTTAAATAATTCAGGTCAGAGTCATGGACATGTGGTGGGTGTACCATATCTCTGGTGAGCTGCTGGATGAAATAAAGAGTTTTCTTCATGAGCGTGAGACCCGTAACCAGATCCGAGTCGCTTCCCTCGGCCTGAGCACTCAGATCCTCCACGTCCTCCATCCGCTCTGAGTCTGGACACAAATAACCACTGAAAATCAACTGCTGGACCCCGAGCCGCTCCGCTGTGTCCTGCCTTGCACACAGGAACTTCACCATCAGATACTACAGAGACAGAGAAAAAGAACAAATAAATTTTTTCTAAATTGAAATGAAGCTCTATCAAAACATGTCACATAAAGACAGATGGAGGAAATAATAACCACACAAGAATCTGCAGTTTTGTCATCTGCTTAAATGCCTAAGCTCTATTAAAAAGGATGGAACTCTCAATATATATAGTGAGCAACATTTTACATACAGCATGGTCTGTCTTTTTTTTTTTTTTTTTTACGTTTTACCAAAAGAGAGTTCAAGACCAAGCTGCAGCAGAACATTTGTGCATCTTAGGGAAACACTATCTATGTTTCATTCCTGAATTCATGTTTTTGAATAAATAGTTTGATTCGATGACTCCATTTCAAATCCATTCAAAAAATGCACCCTTATTTCATTTCTAAATGAATCAGTCCGTTCAAATGAGTTGTTTGAATAAATGGTTCAGTGAATCACTCATTAAGACTTTGATTTGCCGCCACCTACCTACTATTTGTGTCATATTTATTTATCCATAAGAGGCCAAAACTAGCGAAAGTACTAGGGGTGGGAATCCCCAGAGTCTCCACGATACAATATTATCATACAATAAAAACATTTCTTTGGGTTTTTTTTGTTTTTTTTACTCCACTTCAATTGTATTGCTGCAGTGCAAAATAGGATAGTAGACAAACTGAAATTCATTAAACTGAATTTAATGAAAATACATTTTGTGTGCTATATTAACCCCACCATCTAGTGGACTGTAAAGAAATTGATTTTAATATTTAACCAATTAGTAAATACCAAATTTTTATTTTGCAATATATCAATATGGGCAATATCAATATAGTATTGCCGTGAAAAATATTGCAATACTGTGCTGTATCAATATATTTCCCCATCACTAAAGATACTAGCACAAAAACACACTCTGCAAAATGTTTCATTAGTGTAAAAAACATTTTGCACACTATATCACAACTATGATTTTTGCAAACTGATACTGATCATTTAACTATTTCGTTGTATTTGAAATGAAATTGATCAAAAGTAAGAAAGAAACAAAAGAAAGAAAGTCAGTCCATACTTTTGACACTCTGCATTGCTGTAGCTTGATGTCCACGTCGTTCCAGTCCTCCTCCACCTCAAACCAGCCAATGGGCTCCTCCTCACTGCTCTCTGCTATCCTTGAGCTGGAGTGTGTGTGTGTGTGTGTGTGTGTGTGTGTGTGTGTGTGTGTGTGTGTGTGCGTGTGTGCGTGTGTGCGTGTGTGCGTGTGGTGAAGGGTACACAGGCAGATAACAGCAAGAGGTCAACAGAAAAATTCGCACTGAATTTACAGCCATCTTGGCCACACATACAAAGACCAAAATAAACTCTGACGTGCACTGACAATAACTTTTTACACTATTTCTCACTCACACAGTCCTAAACAAACACTATGTAGAGTTCACAAGGCTGCTTCTAATGAACAACAGGTTAAAAAATTAATACGTAGCATTGGGTTAAGGAAAAAAAACATACCTGTCTTGGACAAATTCTTTATAGTCTTTGTAGTCCCAGCTGTCATACTTCTTGAATCTCTTGAAATGTTTATCTGCATCAAATGCCTCACAGTCATTGTAGGCAAACACCAAGCCACATCTAGCACCAATGGCTCCTTTACGCACCTGAGACAGAAAAAACACATCAGTGGCAGTAAAACTGGTGTTGTGTTGCAAACAGATCATTTACATGACAACCATTCTAATTTCAGGTTTATAAAGAAGGGGTGTGACGCACAAATGCAAATCTCTGTATTTTATAGAATCTTTGCTTTGGTAAAATTATTATTAATAATAATACATTTTATTTATAAAGCACTTCATGTTTTAAGTAAAATCTCAAAGTGCTAAAAAAAAACATGATAAAACAAAGCAAAAAGTTCAAATCAGCCAAAAACAAAGATTTACACAGACTAAAAACTATTTTAACATTAATATGCTTCTTAAAAGTGTGTGTTAGCATTAATTAAATACAGTTTTTCTGAGTGTTTATTTATTTAGTTTATATATTTATAATTTTTTGACCTAACATTCATTTTTGTTTGTTGAACTTGTATAAATATCAATATGATATTTGAGAAAAATGCACTCTTGCTTGATATAACATAGCTATATCATATTTAATAAATATAATATACTCCTTAAAGTATATTAATTAATAAAGGAATCATCATCTAACTGCATTTTAAAAGGCTTCATCATGCAGTTTGAGAGATAAACATGTTAATATTACTTGCACATAATTAAAAACAATATAATATAATCAGAATATAGAATATAATATTGCAACCCCAAAAATGGAGCATAAAACACAAAAAGCTCAAGTGTTTACAAAAGCTTCTCTCACTTTTATCTTGATTTGTGTGACCTGGAAGCAGCTCTGGTTTTCAGTGGACAAAATCACACTGGCTTTCCTCTTTCCATTCTCTGTCAGAAAGCCTGCAGGTTTCAAATAAAAAAAATCCATATTAAATACAGTATATTTTCACTATAGAGAATGACATATAGCAACTTTTGCATTTACAGTTCTAGGTGATTTGTCTATGACAATCACAACCACAATACCCACCCCTACCCATATTTTAAAGCCAGAATCAGCTAATAATGTTATGTATGGTCTGTGTACCATCTCCAGTGTTGGGCTCCGTCAGCATGTTTTCTGGGCCAGACTTCTCCTCTTTACTCTTTACATCACATGCCATCAGATGGAGCTGCAGAGGTTTACCTACACACACACACACACACACACACACACACACACACACACATACACACACATACACACACACACACACACACATTACAATACAGTCGGCTTAATCAGCTTATTCCTATTACTGAAAATATAGAGAAAAATTTAGAGGCTTACAACAACTCTCAACCTCTAGAGTTTTAAGTGGTATTATCAACTAGCTTTTTTTCTTTCAAATGCTTCTGCTAAACTGTAATTAACAACTTTTCAATACATATAACCTTTTTAATTAAAAGTTATTAGATATTTATAACACAGATATGTACTCATGTGGAACTGCCACTAGGGTGGCACGATGGCTCAGTGGTTAGCACTGTCGCCTCACAGCAAGAAGGTCACTAGTTTGAGTCCCGGCTGGGCCAGGAGGCATTTCTGTGTGGAGTTTGCATGTTCTTCCTGTGTTTATGTGGGTTTCCTCCGGGTGCTCCGGTTTCCCCCACAAGTCCAAAGACAGGCGGCTATAGGTGAATTGGGTAAGCTAAATTGGCCGTAGTGTAGGAGTATGTGTGTGAATGCGAGAGTGTATGGGTGTTTCCCAGTGCTGGTTTGCAGCTAGAAGGGCATCTGTTGCATAAAACATATGAGGGAATAGTTGGCGGTTCATTCCGCTGTGGCGACCCCTGATAAATAAGGGACTAAGCTGAATGAATGAATGAATGAATAGAACTGCAACTACAATATATTTTTTTTATTTGTAATTCATATGACAATATAAACAAATAAAACAAATGTACAAGTGTTCAGTGGCAGGGGATTAATATTTGCATTCACATTGTTAATTAAAATAAAAAGCATAATGAATTAAATACCTAAAGATTTTATAAATAATTCCAATTATTTAAATATCTAAATATTAGAATAAAACATTATTTAAAAATTTGATTCAATATTACAGTAAGATAATGTAATATTAGATGAAAATTTGAAATGTTGACTTAGTAGCTAACTGAAATAAGTTATTAATGAATGTGAATTGCATTATATTAACAATGTGCAAAACATTTTTATAGTATTTATTTATGCATGTTAGCTTTAAGTAATAAAAAATGCACCTGCTTAATGCTAGTTCACTATAATTAAGATTATCAATATAACATAATTAAGATTAATAATTAAGATTATTATTAAGATTATTAATTCTTGAAAATTTATGTTAACTGAGATTAACAAAGGCGTTGTTAACATAGCACAGGAAAGCACATAACATTTCTAAAATAAAATAAAATAAAATAAAAGTGCATATTAAAAAAAATCTATGTGAATAAATCACACAGTGCAAGTGTAAAAAAATAACTTGTCTATATAACTAGTGTCCATTACCGTTGCGGTGGAGCAATCTTAACCGGACTGATGCCATTGAGGTCAGCAGTGAGGAAGCTCTGTATTCTGAGTCCAGATGCTCACAGATTCCAGACAGAGAGATGAGGACTTTAGCCACACTGCCTCGAGCCAAAGCGAAAGCTAACAGAGTCAGCTCAGCCTCAGGAGAAACACAGCAGCTGAAGACAAACAGATACAGAGACCGGACGGTTATCATAAGAGTCTTCAGCAGAGAATGACAGAAAAGCCCAATTATGTTCCGAAGAAACGGCTGTAATTATTCACTGATGGAAAATAGCTATCTGTTATTATCAGGCTGGCTTTAATTAAAAGTTGACAGGGTTTACCGCTGCCCCCGTCAGCATTGTTTTGACCTCTTAATAACAGATTTGAGCACAGCTTGACTCTTACTCTGCTATGCGCAGTAAAAAGCCGTCCACCTCTTCCAGAATGTTTGCAGAGAAGAATTTGGGGAACTCCGTTGATGAAGGAGTTAAAGACAGGGGTGGCATGTGCTGTAAGGCTTTCCTAGAGAGAGAGAAAAAAAACAGTACAATGAACTGCTTTATATAGTTATGGTAAAAAAATTATAATAATAAAATAAAATAAATTTTAAAAAAAATACTAAACTTATCTGGATTTACTTGATATATTAAGTATGCAATTGATTGTTATTTGTTTCATTTTATAAATGCCTCTTAACATCATAAATTTAAATTTAAAAAAAAATTAAATTTAGAACTTTAATTTGAGACAATTGGTCAGAATAACATTATGTTTTTAAAATTCATTTGTTGTGATTGAAAAATGTATTTTACCAAAAACTGATATTTAATTTCGTCTGAAGTTAAAACACTGGTATTATTGTTGTTATGGTACTTTTTTATTGTTGTTATGGTACTTTTTTATTGTTGTTATGGTACTTTTTTGTTAGTAGTTTTCAAAAAGCTTGAAATCGGAAACAGTTTGTATAGATCGATAAATACATCTAGGTGGTTGCTAGGAAGTTGCTAAAGTAAAATATGTGGTTACCAGAGGTTTTCTATGGTACTCTGGGTTGTTGCTAGGCAATTATTTGAAATTTGAAAGAGATTTCACCAGTAGTTTACAGAATAAAACCAAAATTACATTTTACTCACTCAATAAATTATAAAAAGTAAGTGGTCTCTTCAAATACTAAAAGGATGAAGAAATCAATTATATAGATCACAGATACCAAAAACAGATTCAAGATCAAACTCCTCAATTAACCCTGATTTCAATATATCCCTTATGTTTTTGATAACTTAATAAAAAAAGAACAAACTGAAAAAAGCAATCCAGAAAATATTTTATGAAAAAATTAATTAATTAATAATGCATAATTTCTGAATAGAAGTATTATTTTCTTTTCAAGTCCCCAAGAATCAAAACTAGTCATATGATTTTGTGTTTTCCCTTCTAATCTTTAATTAAAATGTTAAAAAATGCACTCCACGCTGCTCCAACTGTCAGGTTTGACAACAAACAGAAATGGTGATGAGGAGGTGTCTGTTAGGTTGTAATAACTCTACTAAAACCCATTTCCCCATCTTTCTGAATGAAACTTTACTACATCCATCCAGCTCGCAGTAGAAAAAACAAGCCATGCTCACTGTTTTGTCATTTAAAATTCTGGTTCTCTAGAAACTGCGTCACAATACGGAAAAAAAAACAAAAAACGGTTAATTGGGTTAATTTAATAAATAAAACATAATTCCAGGCTTTGGTTTATATGATTGGTTGCTTTGTGCGTCATGTGACTAAAACATAGCAAAAAAAAGCATTCATCATTTTTCTCTTACTGTGTGCTCTGTAGGACTGTCTGCGCAAGCACAGGGTTTGTTTCCATTGAAGCGGTGACCAGAGATGTGAGGAGAGACAGATACCATATAGCCGAGGCGTCGGATACCGAAACCTCTTTACTCTTGGTGATCTGGTAGCCCATTGTCTTCAGACCATGAATGCGAGTGTCACAGCCATCACTCAGGCAGCGCTTAATGTTTATCTGAATATCTGAGAGACAAAAGAAAAAAGGTTTACAGATGCTTTTGCTAAATTTCTAAACTTCATGTTGATAAAGAAGAACTCTATAATAAAAATAAACAGAAATCACAGCCAGTCTATACAATTCACTCTTTACAGTATTGAAAGTCCAAATACATAAACATTAGTTCAAAAGTTTGGGGTCAACGAGATTTATTTAAATTACAGAAAATGTTTTATGTAACGTAATGCTCATATTTTGTATTCATGTAGTTGCTAAATGCATTTATACTGTTACAAAAAAGTTGAAAAAAACATTTCATTCAATTCAAAAATCAAACAAAAGTGCTTCAGGGGTAATCATGTTAAATGTTGGTGCTCTCTGGATAAGGAATTCATAAAGATAAACAATGAAATCATAAGTACACAGGCCTCGAAAAGTAAGTGAAAATTTTTTAATCATTTAAAAAAAAAAACAGCACTGACATTTAATTCAATATTTAAGATTAGTTTAAGATTAGATTAAGTATTAAATACAGTTTAAAGTGTAAGAATCTTTACAACAAAAATTTGCAAACAAATATTTTTTAATGTTTAATATTTTTAACTTTAACCCTTACATGGATTTGGTTGGATATGTGGATGTATGCACTAAAAAAAGCATCTTTTTAATAGAGAAACAAGAGATTACCCTCAAATTGTTTTATTTTATTCTTTTTTTAATGAATACAACCGTTGAAAAAATAAATATTAAAGGTTTAGTGGTCATGTTTTGTGACCAAACTATGTATAGAGCACATTTAGGCATCATAATTATTCATTCATTCATTTTCATTTCGGCTTAGTCCCTTTATTAATCTGGGGTCGCCACAGCGGAATGAAATGCCAACTTATCCAGCATATGTTTTACGCAGCGGATGCAATGATAACAATTTTTTCCCATTAATAAAATCTGTCTGATTAGATAAATTCTTAATTGATAAATCAAAAAAACAGAATACAGATTATTTTCAATGCATTATGATGGCTACACTTCAAACAAAACGCTGTGTTATTGGAGTGTGCACTCACAGGGATGGCTGATGTTGGCGTTTTCTAGCAGGGGTACGTAACCCGTGATGTTACTGGGGATCCTCACGTCTCTGATCTCCTGCAGGGAGCGCCGGTTCTTTCCAACCGCTATAGACACCAGCTGTGGCATGTAGCTGTGGTCATTAGATGCTACTGCAATTGCCAACCGTCTCAAAACTATATCTGGCTTCATTTTTAACCTGTGAAACCAATGAGTCAAAGGAAGTGGTCACATTTAACTATCTATTTATTAAGATAAGGTGAAGCTCTATGTAGAGGCACCAATGAATCTTGCCTTATCCAGTGTGAGCGAGCGCTGCCGTCCGACTGCCAGAAAGACACAGTCTCGCCGTTGGTCAGCTTGTTGACGTCCGTATTATTGGACGAAGCCTCGATGAAGCTGTAGCACTGAGTGACCACTTTGACCTTATCCACATCTGGGTCATGATTGAGTTCTGCCCTGTACTGGATGTCTAGATCTAAAAAGAGAGCCATCAGAATATGAAGATTAACAGCAAACAGTCCTAAAACTTGCAAATAAGTTGCATTATTGTATTTTAGATCCAGGCACCCCACGATCAATGGCCCTTTAGTTACACGCCTGAAGAAAAAAAATCAGTTTGGCATAAAATAGAAGTATTGTCTTTTCTTTTCTCTGTTGTGTCATATGTCTAAATTAAAATAGTAAAAATATATATTTTAACTTTGTTTAGTTCATTAGGACCTGTTTTAATCTTTGTAGTTTGCTATTGGTGAATTTCAAGTGACAATTTCATTCCGCCCTGATGGCAGTAAACATATCATTAGAGAAAAGATGAGGGGAAAGGGGAAAATATTTTAAAATAATGATGTGCATAGATAAATCATTTATCATTAGAGATGCACAATTTACGTGTGCATATGCACAACCAAAGTAAATCCAGACTGCTAATTTGCATAAATCGAGGCTTTGTGCGGCTAGTTTCAAAGCAAAACATGAATCTATGACACTTTTTTCAGTATGAACCAAGTTTAAAACCCACAGTACATACACCTACTTACTGGCTACTTCCAAAAATAAAACATCTTAAATTTACTTTCAAAAGAACACAAAGTCAAAAAAGAAAAGAGATGAAAAAAAATCTAAATAATGTATTTTTAAATGTATTATAAAATAACCTGACTTCAATTTAAAACTTTCTTGCTATTTTTATTATAATCGGATATTATACATTTTTTATTTCATGGTTCTGTGATATACTTTATTCTGATTAGTCAATCATGACATTGGGTATGTTATTCCCAGATAACAGATTAAAGTATTAACAAAGTTTCATCTGGGTACTAAGAATCATTGTGGAACC
>CAIGQW010048476.1:0-11305 GCA_903798125.1 Danio choprae
TAAAACATATGCTGGATAAGTTGGCGGTTCATTCCGCTGTGGCGACCCCAGATTAATAAAGGGACTAAGCCGAAATGAAAATGAATGAATGAATGAATTATTAGATTAAGATGAATTTGTTACTAGTTCATTAAAAAATAAGATGTATAACATTGAAGTTATGAGATACTACATTGTTATGTGATTAATATGAAATTATGACTAGTTCAAGCTGTGACAGCTAAAATGAGATGTTCATTCCATATTAATAAGATAATATATTATTGGGCGTCACGGTGGCGCAGTGGGTAGCACGATCGCCTCAAAGCAAGAAGGTCGCTGGGTCAGTTGGCGTTTCTGTGTGGAGTTTGCATGTTCTCCTCATGTTGGCGTGGGTTTCCTCCGGGTGCTCCGGTTTCCCCCACAGTCCAAAAACATGCGCTATAGGTGAATTGGGTAAGCTGAATTGACCGTAGTGTATGAGTGTGAATGAGTGTATAGATGTTTCCCAGTGATGGGTTGCAGCTGGAAGGGCATCCGCTGCGTAAAACATATGCTGGATAAGTTGGCGGTTCATTCCACTGTGGCGACCCCAGAATAATAAAGGGACTAATCGACATATGAAGTCACAATTGTAAGATATGATATTCTGTCATTATCAGATAAAGTTGAAATTCATTAATTCATAAATTTTCCTTCGGATTAGTCTCTTATTTCCCACAGTGGAATGAACCGCCAACTATTCCAGCGTATGTTTTACACAGCGGATGCCCGTCCAGCTGCAACCCAGTACTGGGAAACACCCATACACTCACATTCACACACAAACACTCATACACTATGGCCAATTTAGTTAATCAATTCCCCTACAGTGCATGTGTTTGGACTGTGGGGGAAACCGGAGCACCCGGAGGAAACCCACACCAACAGGGGGAGAACATGCAAACTCCACACAGAAATGCCAACTAACCCAGCCGGGACTCGAACCAGCAACCTTCTTGCTTTGAGGTGACATAAAGTTGAAATTAAGACTGTAAAGTTAGGAAAGGTTCAAATGGATGAGATTATTCAATAAAATGTATATTATTGCCATAAATGGCTCTCATGTCATAAGTATAAATTAATATCTCATAATTATGATTTACCGAAGCATGATGCCCTTTTACTTGTGTGGCGTTCATACGTTCTGAAGGGGAAAGAAACATCCATGCCTTGGGTGCAAGATAAATCCTCCATATATCTGGTCTTTTCATCAAAGCATCTCCTCTGAAAGGTTATGATGTCAATGTTTAGGAGTAAATGAATGCAAACAAATCTAGATATCCCTAGTTAAGAGCCATAATTAACCCCAATTATAGAGACGATGCATTAGAAACGCCGACAGGTTTCTTCAACAAAGCACTGTAACAACGAAAACACAGGAGTAAACACAGTATTTGAAGCGAGTACATGCTACTGTCTGAGACTCTGATGTGAAATGATCGCACACGTGTGGAAAGAGTTGTTGTTTTCTGCTGTGCCGGCTGCTGATGAGGCGTCTGTATGATAACGATGCTAACATTGTTGCTGCATTTGTTTGATCTTCTCTGTGTTTTTCTCTCCATCTGTGCGGCTGCATCAGGTGCCATGGCCAATCACCTCATCCCAAACTCTCTGCTGCGCGCACACGCCTCTAACAACCCCTATAACACCCTACTGGGCGAATCAGCCGTCTATAACAACCCCACGCTCAGCATGTACAACGCTCAAGGTGTGCTGCATTCTTCCTGTGCACTAACTCTGTCACGTAGGCCTGTCACCATATCTGCGTTTTGTTACTGCACCAAAATATATTGCGATGAACGATGTTATTGTCATTTTAAGGCCGCTCGTTATATAATGCCAGAATGACAATATAATTCAAGTTTATTTGTATAGCATTGCATCACAATCAAATATAAGTTATTACATATAAACATAGTTAACCTGCAGTTTTATAGCATATAGGTGATGTCTATGTGTGCATGCATCATAATGCAAGTACACTCCTCCAAAGAACACATGGTATTTTATTGTTAAGAATATTTCATTAGATTATAGTCATTTTAACAATTTAGTAATGAGGCATTGGAGTCAGAATGTGAAAATGTATATATCTTAATCCAATAAATAAGATTAAACGTCGTTAACATTATGAAAAGTGCAAGGTAAAGAGTAACAGAGGCTGCGATATCTGCTTGCAGATCTATTTTCAGTCATCAGACACCCACATGAGAGTATACTATAGTAATTTACAGTAAATACTGTAGTGTTTTATTAACCGTACGGACACTGACACCTCCAATAGAGATCGAGATGTTGCACAATCAGCTCAAATGAATTGGTTTTTATGTATGGATGTATATTGCATCACCAAAAATGACTGAGCTCATGTCCATGTGTTGTGCGATAAGTCCATATATTGAGTATTGTGACAGGCCTGTGTGTGTGTGTGTGTGTGTGTGTGTGTGTGTGTGTGTGTGTGTGTGTGTGTGTGTGTGTGTGTGTGATGTGGGAAAGGGCTCCGCTATGTGGCTTCAAGCTGAACTTGTCTGCAGTCATCTTTGTCTTTTGTCTGGTATGATCTGTAGTACCACGTGGTTCCCAATTTTTTTTAAATTTAAGTAAAATAAATGGGTAACACTTTACTTTAATGTACATTTCGCCCTGTGAGTTTTCCTCCTTCGCTGGGCCAGTTTTAAGACTGCTCTCAAATCTTATTTGACCTTGCTGGCTATTGTTTCTAATAGTAAAAATATATGAATTATAATTTTTTATAATCAGACTTGATCAAAACAGTCTGCAGAAACGCTTTGATTGACATTCTCCCTTTGTATGTGTCATCAGAGGGGGAAAGCCCCGCCCACAAGTGACCATCTCTCCCTCATTAGCATAGGACGTCAGTCTTGATTTTGAATCTGCCACTATGCTGACACACAGGCATTTGTAGCTCCGCCCTCTTTTGAAAAGAGCAGAATCTCATTTGCATTTAAAGCGACAGTCACCAAAACGCCACAGTTAGGATCAAAGGGGCCTTAAAAGGGGCAGTTTCAAAGAGTTATAAAACATTATTTGTGTACATACACCTTAACATACAGACTCCAAGAGACATCAGAGACTTATTTTACATTCTGTAAAAAGGGACATAATAGGACCCCTTTAAGATGAGCTTTAATTTTTACACATTTTTCATCCTTCTCGTTTTCGTTGCTCATATAATGCATGCTTTAATGTTGGTCTTATGTATTGTGTTTTTCTTGTAATGCTCTTTGGCACAACTCTGTTGCTTTTAATGTGCAGTAGAAATACATTTTGACTTGACCCTGTTAACAAACCATTAAGGCTATTATGTCAATAAACTACTAATTTGCTGCTTATTAATGGTTAAGGTAGTAGTTGGGTTTAGGCATTGTGTAGGATCAGGGATGTAGATTAAAATCATACTTTAGAAGTAAACTTCTTAGTACTTTATATTTTAATAATAAGCCAGTAGCTAGTAGTATGAATTGTGACTTAAACTAAAGTGTTACCACAAAAACTCGTAATAACTGATGGCTACATTTGGTGGCATGACAGAAATGCGACTCAGTCTTTAAGTGCATTAGTGGCTAATTGCAGAATAAAATCGAATCACCCACTCTACTGAAGACGAGCCACGCTAATGTGTCTCGCGCAGATGAGTTTGGACAGCTACGCCAGACTCTGTGCAAATGAAAACAATTAATGCGCTCATTGCATGCGAAACACTCAGTAAGGCTTCACATATCCACACTGCAGATATCTATCATGCATTCATGCTTAAGGGCCGGGCATTTTCTTCCATCGAGATAAAAACGTGACTGAAACCATTGCACATGCGTCAGTGCTACAGAAATAAAGTGGTGCACTCTTTTGACCGTTCAGTTGCCTGCATGCCGTCTTTGCTGATGCAACTGAAAACAAGAAGTGCATTCCTTGCATGCAAAGCACTCTGTAAGACTTTAGAGTGTTTTTAGAGCACAAATATAACATGTGCTCTTGCTGCAAAGCCTGCAGAATGCCCGGCTTGCTGCTACAGTCCAGTCTGAAATAACAACGTTTTTCCTAGCAGGACTTCATATGTCTGGTGCATTCTTTCAGAACAGGACTGAAATGTGACCTCGTGCTGAGATGCCTGCTGGAGGTCTGGTATTTCAGGACAAGCGTGGCATAAAATCTTTTTTATCTACATCAGGACTAGGCAACTCTGGTCCTGGAGGGCCACTGACCTGCAGAGCTCCATCCCTAATCAATAACCTGTGCCTTTGAGATTGCTCGACAATGAAACCAAAGTGTGTTTTATTAGGGATGGACAGAGGTCCTCCATGATCTCTGATTTAGACAGAGAAGCGACTGCGGATGTATGGAACAAATGCGAACCCATCAGACTAAAATGGTGCACAAGAAGAAGGGTTTGGACAGTGACTCCACACATTTCTGCTGCATGTCACAACACTGATGTTTTTGAAAACATAAATGACCTCTCAGTGTTTCTGTAGATCAGAGAGGAACAATTGCAATGTTTTACAAGCATCAATGCCTAATCACAAGACAAATTGTCCACTCTTCTACAGAGTCTAATGCAGAAGATTGACAGTGACACTGAATGTTTTGCTGCTGTGTCGCAGTACTTCTATGACCCCACGCTCCTGTCTTTTCTCAAAATGTCCTCTCAGAGCGAGACTTAGTGCATCTTTTATACTAAGATGCATCTCTCATGCACAGATGCCTGCAGGAGGCCTGGCATTTCAGAAGAAGCACGAGTTGACAGAAATTGTCAAATATCTCACAGATTTGTAGATGCGTTGGTGCTTAATCAAAAGCCATATAGTCGACGCTTTTGAAGACATGTCAATCGAATGCTCCTCATGCAGAAGAAAGACATTGACACTAGATGTTTTCAAGAGTTCACACTTAGCTGATGATTGGCTTGTTTGGCATGCTTTCCCGGGAGAGAGCCCTGAGCTCATAGATCCTCGAGCCCAGGGTTTGCAAGGCGAGAGGGGAGTTTGAGCTCAGGTAGATCTGGAGAACTCCCCTGCTGGAGTAGCTAATGAACAGATAGTGATTGCTCTTGAGATGACTACTTACTAGGAGCACGTCTATGATGCCGATTTGGATTAGTCGATTAACTTAAGTTGCATGTTTTTGGATGGTGGGAGGAAACCGGGGAACCCGGTGGAAACCCACGTGAGCACGGGGAGAACGTGTAAACTCCACACAGAAACGTCGGCTGGCTTGGTAAGGACTAGAACCAGTGACGTTCTTGCTGTGAGGCAACAGTGCTAACCACTGGGCCACCGTGCCACCCATCTAGGAAAGGAGGAGTAGGGGTGGAAGGGGGGATTCTTCAAAACGAAGATGGCTGTGATATGAAACTTAGGGTATTTATAGTGGCTTAGGAATCGTCTGATTGGTGAATCATGAATTGGATAATGCAGGAACAGCCGTGAGCAATCATAAGCACGTGATCCTCTCCAAATTAGCTTATAAATAAACTTCACTTTGTGCTGTCGCAATACTTACTGCATGTGACGCCATGTTTCTGCAGGGCTGCGTGCATCTTTTATGCTGAGATGCATTTGCACTCTCATGCTAAGACGAGTTAGCTGAAATTTGATCAAATATCTGATGATCTTGGCAGAAATGTGCCTTTGTAGATGCATTGGTGCCTAATATAAAGACAAATAATCCACACTTTTGAGGACATGCCAACCGAATGCTTCTCAATATAAGAGAGAAACTGACGGATGTTTTTGTGCTGTCGCAATACTTACGTGATCGCATGGTTCTGTCTTTTCTGAATATGTCTTTTCAGAGCGAGACTTTTATACCAAGATGCATCTCTCATGCAAAGATGCCTGCAGGAGGCCTGGCATTGCAGAATTAGCACGAGTTGGCAGAAATTGTGTCTCGCAAATTTGTAGATGCATTGATGCCTAATCACAAGACAAATAGTCCACGCATTTGAAGACATGCCAGTCGAATGCTCCTCACGCAGAAGAGAGATAGAGACTCTAGATGTTTTTCCACTGTCACAGTACTTCTGTGACTCCCATGCATCCGCAGAGCTGCGTGCAAAAAAACATCTTGTGAAAGTGAGACTTCATACGTTAGAACAGGACTCGACTGGGCGCCCCCGCTGAGACGCCGGCAGGAGGCCTGGCTTCTCCTGTTAGCAGTAATGCATCTCTGCACACAGCTGTCTCTCTCCGGTCTCGTCCTGTCTGTCTGCTTCACCACGTTTCTCCCCATCACCACCTGTTACCACCACCTTTCACTAATGCACAGATCTAAAAGAATTCAAAAGGCTCCCGAGACAGACGCATTTCACGACGTCAGAGGAGGGGAGCGAGCTCAGGATAACAACCTCTTCATCTACAACATTGACAACATTGTAGCGACCTTGAAATCTAATATCAATAAAAGCCCCGAAATTACGAATAGATCCCAGGCCACTTTTAATGTTCCTCTTTAGCCCGATCAATAACTCTCTTACTGAATACAAGTCTTGACTGTGGAACCACGTTCAGAGCTGGAGCGCAACGCTAATGGAGACAGAAGCCCATTTCTGCGCCCTCCAGACATTCAGGGAGCTCTAAAGCACAGTTTTATAGCATTTACATGTGCATCCTGGGATTGCGGGAGGACGCGGGGGTGTGTGTGTCTGTGTTTGAGAGGTGAAACGATGGGGTTGAGCGTAACCGTTTACCTGCGCTTCATTAATCTGTGTGCATGTTATCTTTGAGCAGTCACTGTGAATGCTTACCTGTACCTTTTTTCTCTTTCCTTTTTCCATGCTGTCCTTTAAGAGCCCTACAGAGAGACAAGTATGGGAGTCAAACTAAACATTGCTTACCAAATGTAATTTGCTTTAACGTTATTACTCTTTCCTTAAAACCGTAGCAAATCGCCCTACTGCTAAGAGACGTTCGAGTCAATATTGTAATCAGAGAGCACTCTCAACCTCATTAAAATCAAAACCTAATTTTCTCGACTCTTCATCAACGCAAAGTAATGCTTTTGTGGACAATTTGGTGTATTGCATCCCTAGTCTTTTTTTTTTTTCTTCACCCCAATTAAAATGAGAGAATTTGTCTAAGCCACCATTAAGTAAAACTAATTCTGAGCTAACTAGAGAAATTGGTAAACAAGAAAGTGCTCCCACATTTTGCTGTATCACTGTGGGAGAGTGTGAAGTAGGCCATCCGTAGCACACTTTTTTATGACAAACTTAACACCAAGACGTCAATAATATGCATAATGTAATTACAGTGGAAATCTATAGGCGGAGAAGCTGCTCTCTCTCTGTACCTGTAAAATATGAGTGTTAT
This sequence comes from Danio choprae, assembly GCA_903798125.1. Classification (NCBI taxonomy): domain Eukaryota; kingdom Metazoa; phylum Chordata; class Actinopteri; order Cypriniformes; family Danionidae; genus Danio; species Danio choprae. The sequence continues at coordinate 7,350 of CAIGQW010048476.1, forward strand.
ATAAAGGCCAGCATGATTTGGTTTGTCAAAAGCTTTTACATGCCAAGCATCTGCTTTAGCTGTGGTGTACTTTTGTGTGTTTGTGCGTTGTGTTTCTGTTGTGTTTGCCGGCTTTGCTGAGTGATACGAGTGTTATTTGATATGTGAGAGAATTGAGTGCCGACTTTGAGTAGCCAAAGATCTGTTTTAACAGGTAAGTCCATCACTATCACTGGCAGTCAGTGAATTCTCCAGCCTACAACCCCCCCTGATGAATCCAATCAATACCCAAGATAGCATTCGTTTTTGGAGCTCAATTAATTTCCGCCTCAGGGGTTGAACAGTTTTTCGGGTTGTTTCAGCGGGTCGTTCTGCATGTCGGTCTTACAGATGCACCAGACCAAGTGTTTTTAATCACTGTTCTCTCCATCTTGCAGAGGGAATCCTGAACAATGCTCGGGATACAAGTGCCATGGATACTCTACCACTGAATGGTAACCATGGCAACAGCTACAGCTTGGCCAGCGCCGATTACATGAGCGACTGCGTGCAAATCATCGACCGCACGTACAACGTACACAAAGAGACCACGCTGGAGAAACGGATCCTAAAAGAGCTCACCTCCAACTACCTGCCCACCTACCTGAACAACCACGACCGCGCGGCCGAGCACGGACGCAACCTCATGAACAAGCTAGTCAACGAAGTTAGCAACGGAGGCGGCGTGAAAGACTCGCCCATGCTGCCCGTCAATCTGGCTTTAGGCTTGGATGACTCGGCTTCTTTCCCTCCCGAGGACGCTTTAGGACTGGAGTTGATCAGGGAGGAATCCAATGCACCATTGCTTCCACCACCGCGTCACATTCCCACAACCTTCAGCTCCGCCTCCTCCTCACGACGGCGCCTTCCTCAAGAAAACAGCGAGAGTTTCTTTCCTTTGCTGACAGAGGAGCAAACTGATGATACTCCGTCCCCCCAGAGAGACTCGCTTTACACTAGTATGCCTACTCTGCCCGATCCTGAGCGCTCCGACACACACTCGCTACCCCGTAGCGGCGACACACACACGCTGCCTAGGACCGGGGAACCAGATGATGTGTACTATAAGAGCATGCCTAACTTGGGCTCACGCAACCATCTGCACCAGCTGCAAACCTACTACCAACTAAACCGCGGCAGCAGCGATGGCTTTATCGTCCCGCCCAAAGATGAGCTTTCTCCTGGGGAAGACACGCCGCAGGAGCCTGCACATATGGTCACCAGCCTATAGAGGGCGCCAAACACAACGCTTTCTCCTCATCGCCCAATAGCTATGTTTCCATCCTCCTATGTTTATGTGCATTTTGGAATATCGCATAAAAACATATGCTTGATGGATATGGCAAGATGTGCAGGAACTTTGAAAATGCACATAAAGATTATCACACATTATCGCATTACAATCAAAAATCAGAAAAGCCAGTTCAGAAATAGTTAGCATAACTTTATTAGTTACTAATATTAGTTCATTAGTTGCTAATATTAGTCTCTAATCATCATGTGATGATAAAATGGGATGCATTAATGGACAAATCAGCAGAGCAAACACATCTGAAATGTTGTTGTGCTGACTGTAAAACCCCTCAGCCCTCAGTCCGTCATCACAGTGCTTCAGGATTATTAATCCCTCCACAACTGTCTTGAGCATCTGTCTGGGCTCTCAAAGAGCATCTCACGCCTCCAAAAGCCACAGCGTTCATTACGTCGCGTCTTCTGACATGCAGCTTAATTATTATAGTATAAAAAGTCCACTCCTAGCACACGAGACTATTATTGTTTTTGCTATTTGCTCCGGTTCATCAGAAAGTGAAGGTTTTGTTCTCTGTTGTTTCTCATTGGATGGAAACGCTGCTTTATTCACTAATGTGTTATGCGATATTCTAGTTTTGCACATAAATCTAATTGGCATCTTTGGATGGAAACACAGCTAATGATATCTGGAGCTCCATGTGCTCTTCTTACCTTTCTGTCCGGTTTCCGTCGTCCACAGTCGGGTTTTTACGTTTGCTTCTACGCGTCCTCCGCAGGGAATATGAACCGCCGCAACAAATCCTTGGGAGACCATTTTGTATTCCGTTCAGGAGTGGGATTATGGGTACTCTTGCCTGTTGAGGAATGAAAACGGACATTCTTTTGATTTTCGGGATTGTGCTCTTCTACTTAAAAGCAAAAAGCGGACCCAGAGATGGATTTGCTGTATAACCTTGTGGGGAGTACGAGATTTTCACAGGTTGTGTTTTTTACTCTCAGCAACCCTGAAGGAATACAAATAACTGCCAAATAACATTGTTTAGTAGCTCAGCGCATCTAGTGAACACCAATCAGCGTGACTCTGATACTATTTTAATACCTTCTGTATCCATATTTGCGTTTAAAATGTTTTCCTCTTCTTCTTCTTCTTCTTCTCACGTGGTGAAAAGCAGCACGGTTTTTAGCTGTGACAGAGAAACAATACTGAGACTATATGAGACTTCACCACATGCTCTCTCTCTCTCTCTCTCGATCGAGATCAAGCGGCATTTCTGTTCTTTGCTGTATTAATAACAAATATCAGAAAGCGGGGGAAGAACTAATACCGGAGAACTCCACAATATTTCTATGTAAATGTACAGACACTAGTGTGTTACACAGGATAGCGCTTATTCTGTTCCTACGCCCTCCGCTTCTGTAACCATGGTGACTTCACATCATTTCCTTTTTCTGGTCTCGTCCTCAACGACAGGTTTTGATCCCTCGCTCTCTCACTCTCTTTTGTTTGTTTAATTATATCTTTTACACTCACGTCTTCATTTCAGTATGAATAATGGGCGAGTAGACAGAAAGGACTGACAGGATAGACTGAAGATGTTCCTCAGTCTGTTTGATTTATAGACAGCAGATGCAGGTGAGTGAAGAAAAGACAGGCCGACGTTGAACATACGCTGTCATCTTGGGACGGAGATATGAAACGGCAGTGTGTGTTGGTTGTTGTCATTCAGAGAGAGCGACAGACACACACACACACACACGTTCTGTTTCTAGGGGAGAACAAATGGTTATTTATTTCACACCGAAGTCAAAGAAGTACAAGCTACTCTGCAAAGCGTCTGAGGCTGAAATGAATGCGGCACATATAGTTTTTGTTTTTCTATCACTGCAGATTACAGATATTGATTTTATTTATTCTTTAGTTCATCAGTTTTATTATTATTTGTTCTCTCCTGTGGTTGAATGACCTCTCACTAATATTTGTTGTAACAGTGAAACTTGTTTGCCAACAAATAAACGACTGACAGAGTGAAGCAGAGACGTGCTGGCTGTGTAAACCGTGTGTGTTTTCTTCAAACAGGGGGTCTTTAAAACACGGGGAGTTAAATGAAAGACTCTTTGCATGACACCAGGCATGAACAAACTGTCTATACTAGATGTCGAATTGGACTCATTTATATGTATTGAACAACGAAGCAGCACCAAATGTAATCACTGCCAAGCTGAACTTAGCATCAAACATATTTTGTTGAAATGTAGAAGTTTGAATACCATTAGATATTGTTTTTATAAAGAGAGCACTTTGATTGATATTTTTAATAAGGCACCACCAGGAAGAATCTTAAATTTATTAGCAAAAATTTAACTGAAAAATCATATTTAACTGTGATCTAATGTGTGAATTATTTATTCACTCATTTTCATTTCGGCTTGGTCCCTTTATTATTCTTGGGTCGCCACAGCGGAATGAACCGCCAACTTATCCAGCATATGTTTTACGCAGCGGATGCCCTTCCAGCTGCAACCCATCACTGGGAAACATCCACACACACTCATTCACACTCATACACTACGGACAATTTAGCTTACCCAATTCACCTATAGCGCATGTGTTTGGACTTGTGGGGGAAACCGGAGCACCCGGAGGAAACCCACGCAAACACCGGGAGAACATGCAAACTCCACACAGA
>CAIGQW010048483.1:0-10153 GCA_903798125.1 Danio choprae
GTAAATAAACGACAAACACCCATGAATGATAACAATTGTTAATTAGCTCTATTAATTAGCTATGTCAGCAAATGAATCTTGTCCACGTGACATTTTGTGGGTGTATTGTGTAAATCAGAAAATAGATGTCTGATAATCTTTTTTTTTTTTGCTCTAAAAATAAATGTTAGCCTACAGACAGATAGATGGGTTTCGTTGTCATAGTAATGACCTCAGTAGTATTTATCTCATTCCTCCCTCGGTTTTCCCCACACTAGATAGGCTCACTCAAAGAGGTCGCCGCTGCTTTCTCTGTAAAGAACATTCTCGCGGTTTTCGTCTTCCCTCGGCGATCCCTTATTGCCATTGGACAAATAGAAAGGCTTTGTCGAAGAAGAGGGGAAAAGCGCCTTGAAAGATTTTCTTTGGGAGTGATGGGAGCGGGAGGGGGTGCGGGGCCGCGCTAATTATGCACGGCGATTGTTGATGGCTTGATTGTGAGCGTCCAGCTGCACAGAGGCGCGGGGGCGCGCAGAGGCGGGGACGCGGCGCGGGGCAGACTCACTGACGCCAGTCGCCACATTCTCCCATGCGCTGGAAAACAGAGCCGATTGTGCCGGACCTGAGCCGCGGTCACACTTAACTAAACACAGCGAGAATGAAATACGTCCTCACGTGTCCCCCGTGTTGAATCCTTCAGTTCAAGTACTTAATGTAGTTTTCATATTGATCAAGCGGCACGTAAGGTCAGTGCACGAGGTTTGTGGTGCGTCACGTTCACGGTGAATAATAACGGCACATTCATTGAAGTTTAATGTGGTTTATTGGCATGACATATAGCTGCATATTTGGATTGCAAAAGGAGTGCAGCGATCAGTGAATGATAAGTAGTTAATGTGAAGAACATTAGCTACTTACTGTAGAAGAACACTGTAGAAGTAGCTACAGTGAAGAAGTATCATTAACAAATAGGCCTAAAAGAAATGTGTAAACTCAAATGAGACATCAAGCAGCAAACTGCAATTTCCCAAAACTCTCAGTCTTTTAAATACTATATGTGAAAATTTGCATTGCAGAGCAAATAAATGTTCATTATTGTTGTAGAAAAAGCCAATGAAATTAGCCTTCAGTGTTTTCAGAAAGGCTTTCTAGAACAATACATTAGTGAAGCAGATAAATTAGTCACTATATAGCATTAATTAGATCAACATTTAACATGAATAAACATGCTGAATAACAACCAAAGGCAATTCACTCACTGTTCTTCATATTGTGATTAGGCAGAGACATACTGTACATTTATCGCACTAGTATAACATAATAAAGACAAAACAGTGCCTTCTCTGAACTAAACATCTATAGAGTTGCTTTGTATCAGCAAAGATGGTGAAACATTTTGTGGTGAAAACATGATTTGTTTTCAAATATGTTTAATTTTCCCTTTCTTGTCAGTCTTCCACTTGCTGTTCATTTAACTAAACTGGATACCTGCAGAGACCTTCTTCCCATGCTGCTAATCATTGCAAGAAAAGAAAGAAGCTAAATGTGTTGCAGTTGTGCAACACAACAATTATCAAATATAAGGGCAGCTTCTGTTCAGCATCTTAGTGTGGCATGCAAAGAAGTGCATTCATCCAGTTGCATGCAATAAAAGGTGTGAACAGGCCAGTCACTAAAGCCTCTAACAAATGTCATATTTATTTTCTCATGAATGAACATAATGCTGGTGTTCTCCAGAAACTATATTGCAATGTGTTAACTCTGCAATCAGTTACTCAAGTAGTGTAACCAAGGTCCCCAATAAGTGAAATTGAATAAAATGTGTAACTTAATTTCTAACTAAATCTGGCCAAAATGAAGTTCAGAAAATAAGAATTTTTACTTTTTTTCAGGGAAGGTAAACATTTCAGAAAAGTTCGTTTTGATTAATCTGTTCTGACATAAGACATCAGAGTCAGAATTTTAAATAACATTCATTCATTCATTCATTCATTTTCATTTCGGCTTAGTCCCTTAATTAATCTGGGGTCGCCACAGCGGAATGAACCGCCAACTTATCCAGCATATGTTTTACGCAGCGGATGCCCTTCCAGCTGGAACCCATCTCTGGGAAACATCCATACACACCCATTCACACTCATACACTATGGACAATTTACCTTACCCAATTCACCTATACCGCATGTCTTTGGACTTGTGGGGGAAACCGGAGCACCCGGAGGAAACCCTCGCAAACAGGGGGAGAACATGCAAACTCCACACAGAAACGCCAACTGACCCAGCCGAGGCTCGAACCAGCGACCTTCTTGCTGTGAGGCGAACGTGCTACCCACTGCGCCACTATTTATAGAGGAAAACATACGGCAGCTAATTAAGAAATTCCTTTAATGCATAATAGAAGAATGGGAGGAAAAAACCTTTCGTCCTGCCCTCACAGCCTAGTTTTTACTAATGAAATATTAAATGTATGTTTCCACTGAGGTCTACTCATATTTTAACACCAGTTTGAACATGACAAAATATGTACCATTCAAGCAAACAGGAATGTGTTTTATTAAAAAAAATAGGCCTATTATACAATTTGAGTCAGAGAAAACAAAGCTGCTTTTGTATTAGTTTAACTAATCTAGCCAAACTGAAGAGCTTTACGCACGGAAAAACTCTTCACTGAATGTAAGTCCAGGTGTGCGCAAATAAATTGTGCGGGCAAGTCTACATGCCTTGTGTGAGAGGTTGGGCGGGATCTTACAGCTCGACTGACAGCTGCACTGACCAATAAGGGCGGCTCCGTGGCCGAGACTAGTCTTTTGCAGATGGGCGCGCGCTGGAGCGCGTGAATGGATGACGTCGGGAGCCCGGCGCCAGGCTGTCTGGGACTCGCGCGTTAGATCAACACAGCTGGAGCGGGACAGGACACACAGCTGGCCCGCCAGCGCATTCCTTTACAAAAACAGCACTGTGAGAAAAGAGGGGACACATCTTGATGTAAACTAAAAATGCGCTGGGTTAAAGCTGGAAAGAGAGTCAGGCTATAGTTTGATTGTAACTTGTAGCTAAGCTTCCTCTTCATATAAAAAGAGTCATGGGAGACAGCTAGGCTATAGTTATGATCTATTTATAGATAACGAGTAACGCTTTTAGAATGCACGAAACCACGCACACAGTGGTTTGTTTCTTTCAGAGGTTCCTGAGTTGGTTATTAATATTTCTATGATCGTGAGAATAGCTATGAGATGTTTTAATGAACAGATCTATATTTAACCCTCAGCTTGAGAATCTAGATTGGTATCAACTTTTCAGACTTCATTGCTTTTCAACGTTTCAGATTCACTATAGGCTACGTGTAAAAAGTGCAATAAACTCGTTACCGCATGTTGCGACTTGCACTTTAATTTGTCTAGTTTTACTGTAAAATAGCAATTAAGATCGAAATGTTTGTGCGTGGGTCTTATATTGTGTCCTGTATTGATATTTAATCTCATTGTATGTGTGTAGAAGTCTCCTAAGGGAATTAATTCCCGACGCCAGTTTGTCTGCAGGTCACGGGAGTAGCAGATTTATGGAGTTTATCCATAACGTCTGAGCTAAGATACAATTATTTTGAGCAACGATAGCATTTGCCTCCCATTTGTCCTCTATAAATGTTAAAACTGTTTTTAAGTGGTCCTAGACAATTGGTGGCGTGATAGGCAATTTTTTAAAGTTTAACAGTAAAACTTTAGGCATACTGCGTTTGAATATATTTCTCAAATTAATTTCAGTGTGGTCTATATTTGCATAACCTGAAATATTGCCGAAGAATCCGGAGGTAATCAAATAAATGTCTTCATAAAATGATCTTATAGAAATATGTGAACTTTAACCTAAGTTTATATTTAATCTACTGCACGAGCTAACCCAGCTCCTTTTTGGTTCACTGACCCCAAATCTTCACTCAAATCCACCACTGAAAAATACATATATCTCTGATATTCTGACAGCTCTTCCTCATTCCACCATTCTCTCTGACTGACATGCCAACGCTTCCAATGACCACCTATCTATTTGCATAGGGCGGGGTCTGCGCACTTATTTCCTTTCTACTATTGGCTGAGCAGCACATGAGGGTTTGTTTATTTCTGCAAGGGGCGGAGCTACACGGAGCAGTGTTTAAAACCGACCGCCTGCCTGGCAGTGCTGCCATCGTTCAGTGAGCACGCGACGTGAAAGGAGTTGAACATTGGATATCTATAAGAGCTTTACCTCAGCTAGTTTATCTCAGTGTCTAGACGGAGGATTTTCTCAGACATCTCATCATTTGGATTCTACTAGCAAGACAGACGCCAGATCCAGAATGAAGGCGATCAGTCCCGTTCGCTCTGTCAGAAGCTGCTATGAAGCGGTGTGCTGTATCTCGGAGCAGAGCCTCGCGATCAGCCGCTGTAAGAGTCCTTCCGAGGAGCTGTCCGACATGAATATGAATGACTGTTACTCCAAACTCAAAGAGCTGGTGCCCAGCATCCCGCAAAACAAGTCCGTGAGCCAAGTGGAGATTCTCCAGCATGTCATCGATTACATCTTCGACTTACAGATAGCGCTGGAAAACGAGACGGACACACAAAACACGCCTGACATTTTCCTGTCAATGAAGGTGAGCGCTACTTGTCTGAATTGTAATGCCTTTGCTATATTAAACAGTACATATTTAACTTTTAATAAACTAAACATTTGCATGTCTTTGTTTCCTGAAGAACTCAGAGATGAGCCGTAATTTCTCCAAAGAGGATGGAGCTATGTGCCATTAGGACGGAGGAATGGTATCACTCAATGGTACGTTTCATTTCAATCAAACTTTTGAAATTAAAACAATAATAAAAAAAGAATTGGGTCAGAATATATTCTAAGATTTTTCAGTCCTTCCGAAGTTCAACCAAAAAACGCTCTTCAAACCAAGAATCCCTCCTGATTTGGTAACCCCAAGATGATACAAGCAAGGACAATTTTTAAAAGATCTTTGGGGGTCTTGGTGTTTCATTAAGTTGCTCAGACCAGCATTTCTTCAAATCACCAATTCACAGATGGCTTTCCAAACTACAAGGTTACTAAGAACTAAGACCCTAAAATGCATTAGACCGGAAAATCCTGTTTGGTTTCAAATGGAGCTGTCCTTTTAAAGAGTTGAATCTAATAACAATCTTTGGCAATCTTTGGCAGTTTTTGGTAAATGTTATAAAGGTCAAGATTACATATTATGTCAGACAGTTATCTCGCAGTCTGTCCAGCGTCCTAATTTATTTTTTTTGGTCATCGTGCCAATCAGCAAACAAACTTGGATATCCCTATCAGCTCAAGCAAATTAAAGTTTTCCATTTGGCGCCAGACTGTCTGCTGTCCAAACAGTGTGTGTGTGTGTGTGTGTGTGTGCGTGTGTGTGTGTGTGTGTGCGTGCGTGCGCGTGAGCTCTGAGTTAACTTTTCTCCCTCTTATCTATGCTGCAGGTGCGGGACAGAAACTTTTCTCCTCCACTTATGGAAGAAAAGAGAGTGAAGGGGTGAGCCGGGTGAAGGAGTGAGGCTCTATTCAGAGTGTGGGAAAGCAATCTGCGCCCCTCTCGAGCTGTCTATTCTTTGGTCACTGGACACTTGAACAAACCAAAGCCGAGGAGTTTTTAAGATCACAAAAAAGAAAAGCCCTCTGATTTTTTTCTCTTTTTTTTATCCTTAATCATTCCTGTTTTTTGTGGCAACAATCAAGCATTGTGTATTTTGTACTGGCTACATTCCTGACTATTTGGACTAACTAATATCTCTTCACACACCCTTCCTTCCCAGCCATTCTTGGAGAGCCGCCCCCCTCCACCCCTTTTGTCTTTTTTTAATTTTCTTGAAAACATTTCCACATTCAGCATGGCTGCAGTTTGGTCTCAGTGAGCTTCTCGATCACGGGATGATGTGTGTGTATATATATATATATATATATATATATTGTGCTTGAGGGGAGTTTTTGTATTATAGGGTGGGAAAGGCAGTGGGAAAAAAGACTTGGATTAGAATATGAACTCTATAATATAGAGTGGATTGTATATGTTTGTGGGGATTGTCTATTTCTACAGACTGTCAGATCAACGAGTTTCATAAACTCATGTAGTTTAACTCAGTTTTTTTCTTTGTACTTACTCTTTTTACACAAGAAAATAAATCATATGAAAGTCATAAATATGTGGTTTGGTGTTTTTTGTTTTGTTTTTCTTAACTAACTTTTTGTTTCCTTTAAAGCTTCGGGTATACCACTGTATACCTGATACATGTGTATACTATGTGTGTATAGGCCTATTTAAATTTATTTATATTTTATTGAAAAAGTGATTATTTTTTTTTATCCATCTTTTCTGAAGATGTTTACATCGTTAATATAGTATTGATATGACTATTTGACTGATATGGAACATAACAGAGAAAAAAATCTGTTAAATTGCCTGTGAAGATGCAAGACGAAGTGAATATTAATGATTTAAAAAGTAAAAGTACAGTGCATCTGCCAAAAAAACAAATCTTTTCAGATGCAGTCATCGTGGACTTTTTTTGTGTTCGCATATGATCTTTTACAAGCCTACACAACAATGTCTAAATGTGAGTCACTATGTATAAAAATAGCACAACTGTCCTCTGAGTGTCTTTGGTCAAAAAGATCTTTGTCCTGCGAACTAGAGCGGCCAGTGGTCAAACTTTGAGAAGCACTGCAGTATTCATCTCCTCTGGACTCGAAAAGAGGGATTAATGGTCTTTAGAGGCTGACCGTCTGCACACTTCAGGTTTAAGATCTGAGTGTTGAGTAGTGGACTCTTTAAAATAATAAAAGGTCATATAGCGACACCCACTGTTCAACGTTATAATCACAAACGCATATCCACTTTGTACCACTGACAATGAACTGGCGCCGTCTTGTGGCTTGTACGTAAATGACACCTGCTGGGTTTACTTTTTTCTTTTTTTATTAATCTACATTTCACTCGTTATTACACATTAAAACGGTAGCTGAACGCATATTGACATTTTGTGACAACGTGGCTCAGTCATAGGTAAGTGTATGTGTAAACTGCCATGTTATATAATTTCTTCCAGCATTTTACTGTATACCACAGAGCTTTTGTCATGCACATTTGTTCTCAAAGATATGATCATGTTGGAGTTTTAGATTTAATTACTCTCTCTCTCTCTCTCACACACACACACACACACACACACACACACACACACACACACACAAATAATACATTTTTATATATATATTTTTTTTAAATTAGGTTTTGATGCCAAATAAGTTCATTCATTCATTCATTTTGTTTTCGGCTTAGTCCCTTTATTAATCTGGGGTCGCCACAGCGGAATGAACCGCCAACTTATCCAGCATATGTTTTACGCAGCGGATGCCCTTCCACTGCAACCCATCACTGAGAAACATCCATACACTCAAGCACACTCATACACTACAGACAATTTAGCTTACCCAATTCACCTGTACCGCATGTCTTTGGACTTGTGGGGGAAACCGGAGCACCCAGAGGAAACCCACGCCAACACGGGGAGAACATCAAACTCCACACAGAAATGCCAACTGACCCAGCCGAGGCTCGAACCAGCGACCTTCTTGCTGTGAGGCGATCGTGCAACCCACTGCGCCACCGTGAGGCCTGCCAAATAAGTTATGAACACAAATGTTTAGGATATTCAGGAATATTCAAACACTTAATTCATGTTTCTTTTAGGGAAATCGTCTCTGATTCAAGCAGAAAAAAAACTCTAGACATTGCTTAATTACTGCTTACTGCTTTATTTGTCGCACTGTAAAAACTCTTGCTGCCTTTAATTCTTTAGTTGAATCAAATGAACTTTTCTAGTCATCTGAACTTACATTATTCAAACGGACTAACAAATTAAAGCTAAACTTTGTATAACTTTAAAATAACTGTTAAAAACCAAATTAACTAATTGAAATAAGTTAAAGCAACATAGGGCCTCATGGGGGCGCAGTGGATAGCACGTTCGCCTCACAGCAAGAAGGTTGCTGGTTCGAGCCTCGGCTGGGTCAGTTGGCATTTCTGTGTGGAATTTGCATGTTCTCCCCGTGTCGGCGTGGGTTTCCTCCGGGTGCTCTGGTTTCCCCCACAAGTCCAAAGACATGCGGTATAGGTGAATTGGGTAAGCTAAATTGTCCATAGTGTATATGTGTGAATGGGTCTGTGTGGATGTTTCCCAGTGATTGGTTGCAGCTGGAAGGGCATCCGCTGCGTAAAAAACATGCTGGATAAGTTGGCGGTTCATTCTGCTGTGGCGACCCCAGATTAATAAAGGGACTAAGCCGAAATGAAAATGAATGAATGAATAAAGCAACATACAAATATTTGTTGTGTTGACTTTTTGCCATTACATTTTTTACAGTGCATGAGCTGCTGTCCCTGATGTCACAGCAATCAATCAATTTTGTTGATCATTTTTCAATAAGGACAGTGGAGTCAAACTCTGTATTACAAAGGCCAATTGTTTACAAGTTGACTTGTGTGTCTAAAAGAATTCCTGTCTGATGCATGTTATGTGTATGTTTGTTATGAGATAAGCTCTGTTTTGGGGTATACTCTGTGTGTGTATGGATGATACTGAAGGTGTTTTAGGCATGAGGGGAGAGTAAGCACATTGCTCAACCTCCCCTTAGCAGTTCATTGTTCCAGTAAATGTGTTTTACCGACCACACAAAGCACACAACTGCATGGGGCCCCAAAGGCCTATTGGGCCCCCTACTGACCACAAGCGCTTAACTGCATTTGATGATTGATTTTGACATCGTTAATTAACATGCGGACTAAATGCATTGGAAGAAACAGCCATGTAGCATGTAGCAAATACTAAATGTTTGACAAATATTATATAAACAATTTTGCCTAAATATTCAATTGCAACTTTTGAAAAGCAGGAACATCCAGCCACGCTGCCCTCCACATTTGCTAGCAATGGTGATGTATGCCCTATTCTTACGTATCAGTACCCAAAATTGGGCCATGAGCATTGGCCTGAGAAACATAACTGACCAACAAGGTTCAGTATTGTCAAAATTGGACCAGTTCAAATATGTATTAAGATTTTTCACAAAATTATGATGAAACTCTCAAATTTTTCACAGCAGACTGTTACAATTTTATTTTATTTTTTAATAATTAAGATAATTATTAAGAGAAAACACAGACAAATTGGTTAGACATTGTTGACCAAAGGAAGACTCTTTTGTTATGTTGAGGCGTGGGGGCCCGGGTCCTGAAATTGCTTAGATCCCCCAAAATGGTAAACAACCCCCCTGCATAATTATGACCACATTGTTGCAGTGATGACATATTTTTGTAGTCCAGCCTGTCACTATTTCATTCCATCAACTAGTTTTCCAGAGGATAACTTACGCATAATTAAACACGTTATGTTCATCGTGGCGTGTTCGTTAATTGTCCAAATGAACACAACTTGAACTTTGCATCGGTTAAACAAGCTAAACGTGGCTGCAAAGAACTACACAGTGGTCGCGTGACTTCAGCGTCAGCATTATTGAGCCAATGAGCTCCTGCAATCTTCATTTAAAAACACACGTTTTCAAGAGCGACTTTATAAACACATGCTATGATGTGAAAACAGAGGAAGGTGAGATTTAGTCAATTTACCTATAGGTCGGTTTAGACACTTATTAGCAACAGCCTTTTCTAAACCAAATCTAAAAGCTTTGAAAAAAAACAACAACAACCACACATGAAGATTTGACCGCTACAAGGATAAACATCTTGAGCTTCTGTTAACCATCTTCTTGTATCAGCCGTTTAACCAAATGCCTATTTGAAAAGGAAATAAATGACATGCATTTTAAAGTATCTCCAGAGGAGGGCGCGTAAAAGCACATGACTAATGTTCTAGCAACCAACCATCCATACACACCCATTCACACTCATGCACTACAAACAATTTAGATTACCCAATTCACCTATACTGTATGTCTTTGGGCTTGTGGGGGAAACCGAAGCACCCGGAGGAAACCCTCGCAAACACAGGGAGAACATGCAAACTCCACACAGAAACGGCAACTGACCCAGCCAGGGCTCGAACCAGCGACCTTCTTGCTGTGAGGCAATTGTGCTACCCACTGCGCCACCGTGCTGCCCCAT
>CAIGQW010048499.1:0-12006 GCA_903798125.1 Danio choprae
CCAATTCACCTATACCACATGTCTTTGGACTTGTGGGGGAAACCAGAGCACCCGGAGGAAACCTACGCGAACACGGGGAGAACATGCCAACTGACCCATGCTGAGGCTCGAACCAGCGACCTTCTAGCTGTGAGACGATCATGATACCCACTGCGCCATATACATATACATACATATATTTGCAATAAGCAAAAAAATATATATACATAATAATAATAATAATAATAATAATAATAATAATAAAAATACATATATATATATATATAGCTTATTCCAGTAGAAATAAAACAAATAAGACTTTATCCAGAAGAAAAATTATTGAAGGAAATGCTGCGAAAAACTCCTTGCTCTGTTTTATCTATCTATTTCTATGAAATTAAATATAATCGTGCACATTATATATGAACTTATTTACCTTTACAATTAAGGATAATAAAATTTTTTCAAATCACCAGAAAAGCAACAATACGTAGATACAGCAGCAAATCTCATTTAGTTTAGCAATGTGCTTTTACTTTTTTAATATAAAACAGACAAACAAGCAGGACAAACAGAGATAAATAATAAATGGGGAGCGCTATTGTCAGAGGATTAAGTGTTGACAAAACAGATGCGTCTTCAGCCGTTTCTTAAAAATGGCCACAGACTCCAACTAGAGCTGGGCAAGTCATTTTCTCTGTTCCTATTTATTCATTCATTCATTTTAATTTCGGCTTAGTCCCTTTATTAAAAAAGGGGTCGCCACAGCGGAATGAACCGCCAACTTATCCAGCATATGTTCTACGCAGCGGATGCCCTTCCAGCTGCAACCCATCTCTGGGAAACATCCATACACACCCATTCACACTCATACACATACGGACAATTTAGCTTACCCAATTCACCTATACCGCATGTCTTTGGACTTGTGGGGGAAACCGTAGCACCCGGAGGAAACCCACGCCAACACAGGGAGAACATGCAAACTCCACACAGAAAGGCCAACTGACCCAGCCGAGGCTCGAACCAGCGATCAGCGACCTTCTTGCTGTGAGGCGAACGTGCTACCCACTGCGCCACTGTGAGGCCCTGTTCCTATTTAACATTACATATCTCTCGGTAAAAACCTTCAGAATATAGTTATAAGTCAAACTGTACAGTGTGGTGTCTGTAAGTGCTGCTGAAGTGGAGATTTATGGTTCAGTGCAGGAGAAAAAAATACAATTAAAAATTTGAATTGAATTCTATAGAGACAGATTGATAAAGTGTTACAAAATAAACACTTAAAGTGATAGTTTGCCCCCCAAAAAATCCAAATTACCTCACCATTTATTCTTACTTATGTGGTTTTAATCCTTTAAAAGATACTATGGAAGTCAACTGGTACAATCAACCAGCATTCTACAAAAGATCTTATTTTGTGTTCAACAGAAGAAAGAAACAAGTGAAGGTTGAGTAGATGATAGAAGTGATTTCATTTTTGGGAAAACTATGTCTTTAAAAGTGTATTTTCTTTACATTTACACTGATGGAAAAAAACAAATTTGATTGTCGTATTTTGCTTTAAACATGTCTTTCTTTGTATATTAAACGTTAAAATGGATACTGTTAACTATGTCTTACATACTGTGTGCGACAATGCCATGTCAAAGTCAGGTTGTAAAAGCAAAATATGTCATAACAGTGACTGGAAATATCATTAAACACTTTTACACAGAAATAAAACCTCCCACACATCAAGGCAACAAAGATTACAACAAAAATATTATTATACATTTTACAGTCTGATAACTTAAGGGAATCTTTTTATGCTGAGCTGCCCATCAGAAAACCATCTGCATTGTTCAGGGAAACAGTAATGCTTAATCTTTTTTAAAAGTCACCCATCTGAATAATAATAAGAATAAGAAGAAGAAGAAGAAGAAGAAGAAGAAGTAAAAGAAATAAAGAAACAAACAAACAAAATCATAATAATAACAACAACAATTATATTAATTATTTCGTAGTATAATATGGGCTGTTTTTGACACTTGACACTTTTTATTGGACATTTTTATGAAGGTCCAAGAATATTCTAAAAGTACCTGTAAAATGCTTTTCTTTACTTAATGTTAAAAGACATCTTCTTATTCTGATTATAACAACAACAACAACAACAACAACAACAACAACAACAACAACGGCCTAACAAAAGTAAAAAAACAAAAAAACTTTAAATTGAACTTTAAACTTTGAACATTAGAATTTGCTAAATAACTAAATCTGATGTACTCTAATAATGGCATTTTAAATTTGAAAAGTTATTAAATTAGTTATTAAAATTATTATGTTTAAAAATGTGTTGGAAAAAAAAGCAGTTAGTTAAAATAGCACCTGGGAAATATTCGAAAAAATAATTAAAATGACACAAAGTACATTATTTATCATTTTACTGAGGCAGTGTTTTAAAACATTGCAGGATACTATGCAGAAACACTACATCATCATCATATTTCCCCCAGCAATGTATATTTGAATATGCCTGCTGTAATAATGTCTAGTAAATACAAATTCTCCAGGAGGATTTTAAAAACACCAATGGTTGAAAAAAACTAGTTTTTCCACTTGTCTGAACATAGAAGTGCTGAAAAGCAGCAGTCAGAAAGACAGTGTTCACTCAAACTGAGGCCAGGCCAGAGGTCACGACTGAGAAAACAACCATCATCTGAATTCTTTCACTTCACTAAATAATGCCAATGCGGAACATGACATCTGTTAAAGGGCTAATAGTTTTTTTTTAATGTGTCCTTTTCCTGAAACATAGAAGTTGTTGATTGATCATGATCTAATTGTTATTATTAATGACTCCTATTGTAATTCTTTTTCATGTTATTCATGTTTTTTTAAATATCAAATGAATAAATTGCCTATTATAACCACATACAAAATAAAAAAAATATATATAAGCTTTGATTGTAACATTAATAGAACTTAGCTTATTAATAGAAACCCAAAACACTACAGCAAGAACAAAAATACATACATGCATACATACATACATACAGTGCTCAGCATATGTAAGTACACCCCATTTTGAAAATGAATATTTTTATCCATTTCTCAGTGAATATGGGTAATATATATTTGTGCATTTGAACAAAACAGATTCATAAAACAGATATATTTATTAAAATAATATTTTAGTCACAGGACATCTTTAGAAATGGAAAGATAATACATTTAAATGCAAAAATATTGCAAAACAAATTGTAAACTGCAACATTTTAACAAAATTGTATATATTTTTTGTTTCTCTTGATTTTTGCTATTTTTGAACATTGAATTTAATATTTTTCCCTAAAATATAAAATTGTGCTACAAATTTAACCATTATTGTAAGTTATTTTTTTAGATTAGCTCCAGATTTGTCTTCAGAAATATAATATCGTAAAGCATCCTATAGAAAATATAAATTTAAAAGAGAGATTTGTGGGGGGTGTACTCATATATGCTGAGCACTGTACATAAGTTTCTTGAAAAAGACGTTTTTGCTTAATTATGATCCATTAAACAACTTATTTCCTCCAATTTAAATACTGATATTGACCATTTCTGGCAAAAACGATTCAGTAACAATTTGTTGTATATTATAATAATAAATATAATAATCATTATTGTTATGAATTAAAGGGATAGTTCACCCAAAAATGAAAATGTACTCACTATTCACTCACCTGTAACAAATAGGACCGATAACCACTCATCCAGCCAGCAGAGGGAGCCCTCGCCCGAATTCTGACTGCCAGTTCTTCGTTGGTTACTTCCTGTTTGGTGGCCATATTAACCTGGCCACACCAAACAACCAGTGCAAAGTATTGCCAGTATCTGCTGCCTTACCAAGTGGTTTCTCACTGTTTTGTTCTGCCTTTCTGTTATGACCATTGTGCCTGTTTTGAGTACATTACTGATTTTTGGATAACTGATTTTGCCTTGACTGCCTTGGTGGACGGACTGTTTGTTACTCTGAAACTTGCATGTTTAACCGACTACGATTAAGCCTGGTGATTTGGATTTGTTTGCTGAGAACTATTCAAAACTTCTTGCGCTTGGATCTGTCTCCATGTCGTCACCACCACCATCGTCACATCACCCTGAAGTGGTTTTAAACCGTTATGTATTTCTAATGCTAAAGAAGATATTTTGAAGATAGAAACTCAAACAGGTAAATGATGAGTAAAAGGTGACAATTAAATTTTTGGGGTGAACTATCTCTTTAAAACTTTTATAAATAATAATAACAATAATTTGTATTTTACTTAATAATTTACAGAATAAATTATTACAGTATTATACATAATAGTATGGGCGTCATGGTGGTGCAGTGGGTAGCACATGTTCTCCCCATGTTTGCGTGGATTTCCTCCGGGTGCTCCGGTTTCCTCCAAAAGTCCAAAGACATGCGCCGTAGGTGAATTGGGTAAGCTAAATTGGCCGTAGTGTATGAGTGTGAATGAGAGTGTATGGGTGTTTCCCAGTGTTGGATTGGAGCTGGAAGGGCATCCACTGTGTAAAACATATGCTGGATAAGTTGGCGGTTCCTTCCGCTGTGACGACCCCTGATGATTAAAGGGACTGAGCCAAAAAGAAAATGAATGAATGAACATACTAGTATTATAGAAATTTAGCTTATGTAAATACGTTTATATAATAATAGTACAAATAATAGCAATTATATGATTGCCAAATTTGCTATACATTAAAATGAAATAAGGTACATATAGATTTGTGGCTGATAAATGTTGGCAGGTGTAGCAAAATGCTAGCCTTTTGCCTGGGACATTGATATGCACGTGTTGTGCATTACGTTAATCCAAAAATACTGTCCATAATTTGCACTTGTTCCTCTCTGCTGCGTTCTCTAATGGCAGCACCTCATTCGTTCTCGTGCCCACATCTCTCAGTCCCTCGATGAGCCTAATTACCCTCGCGCACAGGAGTTCAGCTCACTGTATGGAGGTGACTTGTTTTTGGAGGTTGGCGAGCTCTTGTACACACACACAGACACACACACACGGTTTAGGTAGGTGGCATGGGCTTCTGAGCAGATAATTACACCGGAGAAGTGAAGAACAAGAAAAGAGCCAAGAAGAAAAGGAACAGATCCCTCGTTTTTCTCCTCTTCACTTTACACACTCCTTTCTTCAGCCTAATTATCAGTGTAGCTTTGAGGTTAGGCGAAGGATTCTCACGTCTGAGCTTTTTTATTCTGTCAGCCTCTCTCTGAGACACAGAACAAGTCCACACGCAATCTGTGAAAGACTCAGAACTTGTATGTGAATTTATTTAAGGCTGATATCTGAGGCTCATTGTTCAGGAGAAACGCTTTCTCTGTGATTTGAGAGCTTTAGAAATGAGCTCAGGAGGCTTGCAATGAAACCGCATAGATATACACAGGCACGGTTCTTGTTGCTGGAGGCTACGAGGAGTTGCCTTGGGGATAAACATCCAAAAACCACCAGCCTAAAGAAACAAGATCACATATATATAAGAGAGATAAATATTATTACACTCTGAACTAAGCCAAAAGCACTGCTGAACCTGAATGCATTTGTGTTTGAAGATCATTAGAAACCAGCTAATTTCATACTCTACATAATTAGCTTAGAAAGATACTAATGATTAAGTCTGTCATTAGCTTAACAATAAGCTAATATCAATCATCAAACTCTACAACATTTACTTAGCTACAATTATTAATTATTAACAATTACTAATTGTTAAATACTTAATGATGGGTATTGTCAAAGTATAAATATCTTTGTAACACTGACAAACATATTGTAGCTTTAACAAAACACAGCCTCATTAGCGTAACACAAACGCATGTAAAACTGTCGAGGTCTACATCATTAGCTTAGCATCAACATCAAACTTTACATTATTAGCTTAGGAACAAATGTTTAACTCTAATTAGCTTAGAAGCTTCAAAATATGTCATTATTGCGATGTCAAATTCTATATCATTATCTTAGCAAAAAACAACTGCTCTGACAACAAGCTGATGACAAACATGACACACTATGCACTAGTCACTTATACACTACTTGCATGTAGTGTATGAAATTAGTATCGTCTCAAATGTAATGCTAAATTTTCTTTTTTTTTTACTAAGCAGAAATTCAAACCATTTCCAAGATGATGTTTTACAGTTAATAAACTAACAAATAGTAGCTATCATGAGCACAACTACAGTCATGGCCAAAACTTTTGAGAATGACACAAATATTAGTTTTCACAAAGTTTGCTGCTAAACTGCTTTTAGATCTTTGTTTCAGTTGTTTCTGTGATGTACTAAAATATAATTACAAGCACTTCATACGTTTCAAAGGCTTTTATCGACAATTACATGAAATTTATGCAAAGAGTCAGTATTTGCAGTGTTGGCCCTTCTTTTTCAGGACCTCTGCAATTCGACTGGGCATGCTCTTCTGGGCCAAATCCTGACTGATAGCAACTCATTCTTTCATAATCACTTCTTAGAGTTTGTCAGAATTAGTGGGTTTTTGTTTGTCCACTCGCCTCTTTAGGATTGACCACACGTTCTCAATGGGATTAAGCTCTGGGGAGTTTCTAGGCCATGGACCCACAATTTTAACGTTTTGGTGCCAGAGCCACTTAGATATCACTTTTGCTCTATGACACGGTGCTCCATCGTGCTGGAAAATGCATTGTTCTTCACCAAACTTGTTGGATTGTTGGAAAAAGGTGCTGTTGGAGGGGGTTTTGGTATCATTCTTTATTCATGGATGTGTTTTTGGGCAAAATTGTGAGTGAGCCCACTCCCTTGAATGAGAAGCAACCCCACACATGAATGGTCTCAGGATGATTTATCATCAGCTCACCTTTTCTTCTCTGGACATTCTCAAAACATTTAGCCACGACTGTACATTCACCATCAGGAGGCAGCAAAATCGTCTTAGCTAAACCTAAAAAAAACAAAAACTGTGTAACACTGTGAAAGGGTTAGCTTATACAGCGTGTCATTAGCTTAGCAACAAGTTGATGCCATATTCTGTGACTATCCTAGTAAAATATGTTAGCCTAGTAAAAGTCATTAACTTAGCAACAAGCAAATGTCATTAGCTTTGTAACATTGTCAAACTCTATAGTAGCTTAGCAAGACAATATCAAATTTTGCACCCATATCTGAGAAAATATCTAATGTCAAACTTTACATTATTAGCTTAGTAATATTATAATATTAAACTTTGTCAACAGTCTGATCATGTTAAAATCTATGCCATAAGCTTATGGTGCACTGCAGTTTAAAGTTTTCCTACTTTCATCTTGGAAATAATGTTTAGCTTTACATCTAAACTGTGAACTCAGGGCAGATCAAACAACCCTGACATCAGAAAGATGCATCATTTGAATTTTGAAATGACATTTATTTTGTTTTCTGTTCTTTTTGTTTTAACCATAATTGGCACAATAACATACAATGTTTTCAATGGTGACATCATGTGGTGAATATGTGACGTGTGACTGACTGGAATGCATTGAGGTCATACATTTCACAGCTGAAATTCTGCTGCTAAGAGCACTATTAGTGGCGTACTGTCAAACTTCACATATTAGTATTAGTAACATATTAAAGATACTGTTAAATGCTGTTCAATGGCTTAGTAAGCTGATGATGTATATGTTTGCTTTGTTTGACACACTTTCAAACTCCATTATTTCAAACCTTTCACAGTATCTTAGCAAGATACTCTGAAACGATGTGTCATTAGCTTAGCAATGTCAAACTCTGTGTCATTAACTCAGAGAAAACATGATATTCGTTTTTTAAAAATACTAATTTCCAACTCTATTAGATGAAAGCAATTATTTACTATTATCTATTAGCAAAATGTAAACTCTTAAATTATTAGATTATATGCTAAGAGTAACAATTATACTGTTACTCTGCTAAACAAAGCAAGCACCATTACACATGAATGCATTTGTAACACATTTGACTATATCCTTTTTTCTATATTTATATCCACACAATTTCTTTTTTAATATTGTTTCTAAGTTTATAATGTCGAATTTGACATTACCATGTTGCTAGAACATATCAAAATATAAGTAGCTTAGCAACATTTACTCTACATTATTAGCTGATGTTACAAGAGACTGATGTTAATTGTCAATCCACTTGATCCAAGCTTGTGTTTCCTTATTTTGTTGAGCATAAAAGAAGACCACTTGAAAATTGTTGGAAACCAGACAGTTGATGTAACCACTGACCACTGAGAATAAAGATACTCATATCGCATGCTACAAGTGAAAGGTGAGTATATCAAGACCACATTTCTTCAATAACTATCCCTTTAGCAAGATTTCGATGCTAAACTCTACATCATTATCGGATCACATAAAAGTGATATTACTATTTGCATCTACATATTATTTACATTAGACTTTTTCTGATACTATTCTGCAGTTTAGCTTCTTGCACGTTTAGACACTCTAAATCTGAACAACATGCTATAGTTATCAGCATTATCAGACTTCCTGGATGTTATTAATACTATCAGACATCCTGAAATCAGTCCTTTGACCTCAGACCTTTGACCTCAATGGTCAACCTCAGTGACTAAGCAGAGCTGAGTAGCCGTTTTCCATTGATTCTCCATCGAAGCTGAGCGACAGGCTCATGTGTGGTATTGTGGGAGTGACAGCGCTGAGCTTTAAAAAGTTGAGAATCGCTCAAGTTTATGCAAATGAGAAGCGAAAAACACCAGGCAGCATGTGAAAACAGTGATGTCTGACACAAGCATTTCAAAACCTGCAAATAGCACTGGAGGTTCTGGAAGATTCACTGCTTAAATCACAATTTTACACATTTAATTCAAACGCAGTTTGCAGACTTTCATTGTGGTAATGTTGTAGATGAGATACATTAAATACATCTACATGATGTTCATTTTTTTTCAGATCTAGATTAGTTTAAATCTAATAATTACACAATATACTGTATAGCAGCCACTTATTGCTACAAATCATAGCTTTCAGAAAACTCCCAGCTTACTTTTTGTTGGTTTTTACAACATCTTTACACAATTTATATAATTAGCTTAGCATACTATGTTAAACTCTTTCTCATCAGCTTAGCAACATGCTAATGCAAACTATGCCATTAGAAAATTGTCAATAGCAAGCACCATGTCATCAACTTAGCAACTTGCTAATATCAAACTCTATGCTATTAGCTTCCCTGATAAAGCATGTATATCACGAAGATGTTTATTTGATGTTTGTGTTTACATCTAAATGTAATGTTTAAAGCTTTTGCTCATCTGCAATATGGGAATCAGTCTATTATTCATTTATTAGATTTTGTCATGATGCCAGATGTATTCCAGACCAAATTATCTTTAAAGTACAGTATGTCTTGCAGACAAATGTGTGCTATTTGTTTTTCATATCTTGCTAATTTAAAATACAAAAACATTGGCTTAAATTATTAGATCATGTACAAGAGTGACCAATATCACACAATTACTTGATGCTTGTTTTTCCCCCTAGATATATATCAGTTTAAAGCTCATAATTGCTCAAAAATAAAAAAATATCAAGATTTCAAAAGCATTTTTTTCCCACTGCAGCAAAAGCTTAACAAGTCATTGCCCAAGACAGACACAAACCCCTGTTGTAACTCAACAGCTAAAGTAATAAATAAATAAAAGGAGTAAATACAGTCGTCTAACTTAAAAAAAAGGTTTTGTACATTGCAAAATTGGATGGTTCTCTCACTTCTTCAGGAGTTTTAGACTATAAAAGGTCTCTCTCTCTCTCTCTCTCTCTCTCTCTCTCTCTCTCTCTCTCTCTATCCCTGCCTCTCCAACAAGCTTGTTAAATAATGTACTTTGATGTTTTTTAAACACATATCAGACATGTGGGTTGCTAACCAACCGAGGCCTTTAGGGACTGTAGGAAAAGAGGTACAAAAACGAGGGATAGTTCACCAGGGTACAACTTCAATTCAGTCCAGACAATGGGTACAGAAAGAGATGAAGATAAAGGAGAAAAAAAAAAAAAATATATATATATATATATATATGCGCTCATACCCATTTCTACAATTGTATATTAAGCCATGTGCTGAGGGAAACACATTTACACCCTCCTCTGCCTCTGTTACTCTTAAATAGACTGTGGAGATGTGTTTCTGAGCTTTCCACATTTTTAAAAGATTTTCAACATGCTTTCAAGTTCACTTGAATTGGTTAGTGGTCTTCTTCAGCGTATAAAAAGTGTTTGGGCCCCTTTCAATAGTATTAAAGAGTCTCTTTCCTGAAACTGGTTTAATAAGAAATCTGGTGGGCAAGTAAAGCAATATTCACCCATATAAAAATGTTGGATTAAATTACTGGATAAATCAGTGTTCGCTTATTGCAACCTTTTAGTTGATAAGTCATTTGTTTGAATCAAAAGGTGATTTACTCTATTTTAACTGTGACCATAGACATGACTGCTTATATTTAAACCCGTAAACTTTTTTTCCCCCAGATCTGCTGTGCTGTTTGAATGTTTGAAACACAAATGAAGACAGTGTGTGGCTGAAACAACTAAAGACTGACAAGCATTAAAGTTAATTTAATAACTATACATGTATACAGTAGTCAACATTTGAAGTGGATCAAAACGGTAGGGTAACACAACAACTTTAGTAATATAAAAAATGACCCAATACTGGTTAGAAGGGAAGCAGCTGCGGCTGGAATGTAACAATAATTATTTATATTATTTATTAAATTACCCATTAATTGTAATTTATTAACATCAATCCCTACCCCAACCCTATCACAGTAATGTAAAAACAGTAATTATTGCGGTACGATAATTTTATTGTTGTAATAATATAAATCATTATCGTTAACTTTTGGCCGCAGATGTATCCCTTTTAGACTTTACCCCCAATATTGTAGTTTTATATAACTATAGGGTATATTATACTACAATTCATCACAGTTTAGTATAGTAAAAACTAAAGTATACTCCAGTTTTTATTAGAG
The DNA here is from genome assembly GCA_903798125.1 of Danio choprae. Taxonomy (NCBI): domain Eukaryota; kingdom Metazoa; phylum Chordata; class Actinopteri; order Cypriniformes; family Danionidae; genus Danio; species Danio choprae. Next base: position 11,025 of record CAIGQW010048499.1, read on the forward strand.
TTCATTTGAAATGGTGAATGGTTTTCTCCCATATATAAATAAAATGTCTGGGCATCTTTCCATTTCTATTTAAGACTCTATTTCCTGAAACTGGTTTAATAATGAAATCCGCTTTGCAAGTAATGCAAAATTCACCAGCATGGAAAATTTAGGGAGGAATAAGTATGTATATATATTCCGTTTGATATTAATAAGTTTCACTGGCCCATAAAATATAAACAGCAATTTTATGTTGTCAGTGACCACTGATGGTCCGAAGGGTTTCAGTTGGCTTTGCCCGGTTTGTGACCCATTTCACGCAGCTTTCAAATCCCCAGGATGTGGGCCAGAAATATCATCCACAGAGTTATGACATATCACTGCCATTTCTGATCGACTGAGAACTTACAGATAATCTAACCAATGCCGTTGTTGCATATGGGTGGCTATCTGCCAAAACCTAGTTGGCAGCTTTTTAAGGCAACATATTTATTATTTTGGCTGCATTCTAAGCAGCGCTGTGGAGAAGGCAATCCCAGAATGCAGTGTGACAAGCTTGGTGCAAAAGCCCATCCAAATTGGAGAAGAGAGCAAGAGTAATGTCAGCTATGGGTTAAAAAATATACATATATCAGTATTATTATTCATTCATTCATTCATTCATTCATTTTCATTTCGGCTTAGTTCCTTTATTAATCTGGGGTCGCCACAGCGGAATGAACCACCAACTTATCCAGCATATGTTTTACGCAGCGGATGCCCTTCCAGCTGCAACCCATCTCTGGGAAACATCCACACACACTCATTCACACACATACACTACGGACAATTTAGCCTACCCAATTCACCTGTACCGCATGTCTTTGGACTTGTGGGGGAAACCGGAGCACCCGGAGGAAACCCACGCCAACACGGAGAGAACATGCAAACTCCACACAGAAACGCCAACTGACCCTGCCGAGGCTCGAACCAGCGACCTTCTTGCTGTGGGGCGATCGTGCTA
>CAIGQW010048508.1:0-10813 GCA_903798125.1 Danio choprae
TTTTTTTTAGGTGAGAATGTAGTTGTTTAGATTGCAGCTATGCAGTTTATTTATAAGGACAGTGTTATTTAAAATATTCATAATTTCAGAGATTCAGCACATCGGCGTCCATCAGCCTGTCATACTGAGCAGAGCAAAGACGGTTGACGTTCCACCACAAGATGGCGACAGAGACCGCATAATAAGTCCTTAGGGGTGAAAAACTCAGCGTAATATCAAACTACAGCTGATCAAATCATTATAAAACATGTAAGTCGATCTCTCTCATTTGCATGTTGTAGTGCTGTATTTATACCATAGTCTGGTAGTGTTTCTGGTAGTGTTTGCTTTGCTTTGGCTTTTTCAGGGTTAATTATTGTGATCTCCCGATTGCAACAGAGAAAGCCTTATAATCTTAAAATATGAGCAAAATCAAGTGTTTTGTCATCACTTTAGACATTACGCTAGAGAATCATTCAAACACTAGCTGTAAAGTAACATTTGTGAATTAGTAAGGGCTTCTGCTGTTCTGACGTCAGCTGCAGATGTGAATTAGTGGCGGAAGAAAGTAGTTCCTCATTTAAAAGGGTTTTTAGACTCTCTGTGTTTTTTTTCTTTTTTATATACACGATTATGCCGTCGAACTGTTGTATAAACGCAATATTACACTCATAGCAGTGTGATGTGGCTGAGATTAGTTTACATTTTACACTCAGCAAGTCTCCGTTTATCTGAACGAATATGCTGCAAAATTACATTAATTTAAAATAGCTATGTTCTACTTGAGGTGGTGGGTGGCTCAGTGGTTAGCACTGTAGCCTCACAGCATGAAGGTCGCTGGTTTGAACCCTGGCTGGGTCAGTTGGCGTTTCTGTGTGGAGTTTGCATGTTCTCCCCGTGTTGGCGTGGGTTTCCTCCGGGTGCTCCGGTTTCCCCCACAGTCCAAACACATGCGCTATAGGGGAATTGAATGAACCATAGTGTACAAGTGGGTGTGTGTGAATGTAAGTTTGTATGGGTTTCCCAGTACTGGGTTGCGGCTGGAAGGGCATCCGCTGCGTAAAACATATGCTGGATAAGTTGGCGGTTCATTCCCCTGTCGCGACCCCTGATAATCAGGAACTAACTCAGGAAAATGAATGAGTTGAAGATAAAATGATATTTTTTTCACTGTATTTCCTATCATGTATTTCTCCTGGAGATTGTCTAATCTATTTTAGTTTGGGTGGACTTTGTTGTTGTACATTTTAAAAACCCCTTCAGATTATTATAATTTTTAGTTTGGCTACAGAACAAATCAATGTTGTCCAATGACTTGCCTAATAGGGTATATGTACAGCTAGTGTTTCTTCCCATACCGATAAACTTCCGGTTAATGGTTAATGTGACTTTTCCAAGTTTATATGGTTCCTTTTACAGCATCGATGTAGTAATGTAATTACGATGCAATCAGTTAAACAGACTTCAGCATTCATTTAGTTGTCGAAGCGTAAACCGGGATGAAAAGCCGTTTACATTCACGCTCTCGTCAGGATCAGCAGGCGAGCGCAGAAACGCCATTGGAAATACTGGAGTAAAATAAATGTAAATATTTTAAAGGCATGGCACGGAAAAATGTAATTTAATGCAGTGCTTCTTGTGCATTCTGAGACCCACTTTATAGCGTATATCATTTAGGCAGTGAAGATCGTTGATTTTTTAAGAAAACAGACCTTAAACGCGACCTTGTAACGACATACAGTTCACCAGAAGCGTTTGACCCAGGTTACTGACCAATTAAAAGTCCTTCTGCATGCTTCTGCATATACCCCATTAAGCTTACTTGCCTAGTTAACCTAATTAGGCCTTTAAATTAAATACTAGTATCTTGCAAAATAACTAATAAATATTATGTACTGTAATCATGGCAAAGATAACAGGAATAAGTTATTAAAAATGTGTTTAAATAATCGTATCTCTGTTAAACAGCACTTTTTCAGGTCATGCTTTACAATAAGATTCATTAGTTAATTCATTCATTCATTCATTTTCATTTCGGCTTAGTCCCTTTATTAATCTGGGGTCGCCAAAGCGGAATGAACCGCCAACTTATCCAGCATATGTTTTACGCAGCGGATGCCCTTCCAGCTGCAACCCATCTCTGGGAAACATCCACACACACCCATTCACACTCATACACTACAGACAATTTAGCTTACCCAATTCACCTATACTGCATGTCTTTGGACTTGTGGGGGAAACCGGAGCACCCGGAGGAAACCCACGCCAACACGTGGAGAACATGCAAACTCCACACAGAAACGCCAACTGACCCAGCCGAGGCTCGAACCAGCGACCTTCTTGCTGGTAGGCGAACGTGCTACCCACTGCGCCACCGTGAGGCCTTAATTCATTTACTTACATGAATTACATATGAACAATTCTTGTAGAGCATTTGTTAATCATAGTTCGACATTTACTAATGCATTTTAACATCCAATTTCCTGCTTGTTAACATTAGTTAATGCACCGTAAGTTAACGAACTAACAATGAGCAACTGTGTTCTCGTTAACTAACATGAACAAATACTGTAATGTATTGTTTATTGCTTGTTCATGCATTAAGTAACATTAACTAATTCAGCCTTATTGTAAAGTGTTACCCTTTATCAAATATAAATTTCACGGGAGGGGGAATAATAATCTTGTCTTCATCAGTATATCATTGATTGAACAAGTAAAACAGTGTCTTCTCTTTGTTATGTTAGTAGATCAGGACCTGCATGCAGATTAAATCACGATGATGGCAACAGAAACAACAAAAGCCTCATCAGCCATGCATTAATGAGAAGCCGCAACAGCGAAATCAAACATTCATTAAGCACTGCACATTACATACATGCATTAAAACAAACCATCTCATAAATATCCCGAATGATATTCACACATAAATGCTGAAAAAAAAGCAACGATGTTCCTAAACAGAGCACTAATGCATATGTGCATGTATAATAGTCTTTTATGTGACCACGGTTTTCAATCATAGTCAGCAAAGTCTTTATTGCACTATATAATTTTCCTAGATGCATTTGCTGGATAACTGTGGGACCGTACGCAGTCATGCTCACTCTCTCTTTCCCTTACTGACCCTATATGTGGATTATGGATGCAATAAACGAGAACTAAAAACCGAGGATAATACATGATATTCATCCTAATGGGCTTTAAGGCTATAATATAGTTACATAATATAATATAATAACGTGTTCATGTATTTCAGTTGTGTCTTGGTGTTAAATGTTTGCAGTAACTCCCTAATGCGTTTGCAAACATGTATGATGATGATCAAGCATATGTTGAAATGTTATTTCTGTGCCATTCATACTGGACACTAGAGGGCGCACAGTATAATTTCCACATATACTTTACTGAAGAAGACGTCAGCTAATAATCTATCGCTGCATGAGGATGAAGATGATAGAAATGGATAAATGGATTAAACATGAAGAGAATAAACAAATGCTTGTGCCAATATCTGGATTAATTGTGTTCATCAGGGTATTCTATAAGCATTAAAGTTTATTTATAGCACAATGTTAGTTGAGCTAGCCGTTGCCACTTAAAATAGCACGATTTCATCTTCATTCTATGATATTAAACAATGTCTGGTCACAAAAATGCTAATTTTAAACACTGGACTGGTTATGAGGTGTAGGTAACTACTGAGTAGTTATTGGATACTACATGATATTCATCCTAATGGGCTTTAAGGCTATAATACACACTCCCTGGCCACTTTATTAGGTACACTTTACTAGTACCGGGTTTGACCCCCTTTTGCCTTCAGAACCGCCTTAATTCTTCGTGGCAGAGATTCAACAAGGTACTGGAGATATTCCTCAGAGATTTTGCTCCATATTGACATGATAGCATCATACCATATGCCACCAGTCAATGTACTGTGACTCTACACAGACTTTGACATTATAGTTCATTCTGACCACTGCTCATATAAGACAGTAGCTTTCATATCTATATTTTATTTATTTATTTATTTATTTATTAAGTCTTGCATCATATAATTACATTCAAAACTTCTATTTGTCTTATTTAAATAGCCATTTTGTAATATAGCCTGTAATTGTGTATAATATATAATAATTTTAAAAATGCAGATGTTCTTTAATAGTTCATGTTAGCTCAGCTTTATTAGTAAAACATATTAGTAATAGACACAACATATTTTAGTAAAGGCTAAAATGAACACTATCAAAACTAAATATATGAAGGATAAGAACGGGTGCGAGTTACATAAGTTACATCTTATTCAGAAATAACATTTGAAATAAAGATTTGCCATTAGACAAGATCTAAACAAGGAACCTGCATCACCCTGCATCTGAATATCTCTGCGTTTGTTTGGTATGGAAGTGAGAAGTGTTGTTGTTGTTGTTGTTGTTGTTGTTTTTTTTGGTTACTGATTAAGTGAAAATCTCCTGCTCTACTTGTCTTCTCTGCCTTTGGTGGGTTAGTGTTGACAGTACATTCATGACGTGTTATAAAGCATTCATGACAGTCTTACAAGCACCCCTTCTTAACAAGTGTTACCAATGAGTGTTAGTGAATATGTTTGCGATTAGACATGTTCAAACAAGATCTACAATCCTAAATCAGAAACAGTATAGAAAACGCAAATAAAAAAAGAAAGCAGTGATTTCTAAATGTACTTTGACTTGCATTTCATTGCAGACGATACAGCAAACATTATTTAATGTGTTCCTCATTATTTATTAATTTTTTTAATAAACATGTAGGGCAGCATGGTGGCGCAGTGGGTAGCACAATCGCCTCACAGCAAGAAGGTCGCTGGTTTGAGCCCCGGCTGGGTCAGTTGGCATTTCTGTGTGGAGTTTGCATGTTCTCCCCGTGTTGGTGTGGGTTTCCTCCGGGTGCTCCGGTTTCCCCCACAATTCCAAAGACATGCGTTACAGGTGAATTGGGTAAGCTAAATTATCCATAGTGTATGAGTGTGAATAAGTGTGTATGGATGTTTCCCAGTAATGGGTTGCAGCTGGAAGGGCATCCGCTGCGTAGAACATATGCTGGATAAGTTGGCGGTTCATTCCGCTGTGGCGACCCCAGATTAATAAAGGGACTAAGCCGAAAAGAAAATGAATGAATGAATGAATAAACATGTATTCCAGTTTTGGTTCTTGCAACACGTTTCAAAAACAGTTGGCACAGTAAAGCATTTACCACTTTGTAATGTTGTCATTCCTTTTCACAACACTTAAAAGACATTTAAGGACTGAAGACACCAAGTGATGAAGTGTTTCAGGTGTCATTTTGGCCCATTCTTCCTGCAAACAAGTCTTAAGGTGGGCAACAGTACGGGGTCTTCATTGCTGTATTTTGTGCTTCAAAATGTGCCACACATTCTCTATTGGAGACAGGTCGGGACTGCAGGCAGGCCAGTCAAGTACCTGTATCCTCTTCCTATGCAGCCAGGGCTTTGTAATGTGTGCAGAATGTGGTTTTGCATTGTCTTGTTGAAATATGCATGGACGTCCCTGGAAAAGAAGGCAGCATAATGTGCTCCAAAATCTCTTGTGTACTTTTCAGCATTAATGTTGCAGTCACAGAAGTGCAAGTTACCTCTGCCAAGAGCACTTGACCATGACAGACCCTGGCTTTTGGACTTGTTGCTGGTAACAGTCTGGATGATCCTTTTCTTCTTTGGTCCGGAGCACACGGCATCCATTTTTCACAAAAAAAAACCTCAAATACTGATTCATCACGTTTCCATCACATTTGTGTGATGGTCCATCCCAGATGCCCCCAAGCCCAGAGAAGTCAATGGTACTTCTGGACACTGTTAACATAGGGCTTCCTTTTGGCACAGCACAGTTTTAACTGGCATTTGTATGTAACTATGTATTGTGGTACTTGACAAAGATTTGCCGCAGTAGTCCTGAGCCCATGTGGTGATACGGCTTATCGATGAATGAGGATTCTTGATGCAGTGCTGCCTGAGAGATCGAAGAACACGGTCGTTCAGCTTAGGCTTGCACCCTTGTCCCTTACTCATTGAAATTCCTCCAGATTCCTTGAATCTTTTAATGATGTTCTGCAATGTTAAAGGTGAAATATCCAAATGTCTTCCTATCTTTCTTTGAGGAACATTGCTTTTAAACATTTCAATCATTTTCTCACGTATTCGTTGGCAAACTGGTGATCCTCGGCCCATCTTTGCTCCTAAAGGACTAGACCTTTCCTGGATGCTTGCTTTCAAATCATAATTACAGTCACCTAATCATTATTTAACAAATTTACCTGATTACTAGCCCTAAACTGCTCCTGTCACAACCTTTTTTGGAATGTGTTGCAGGTCTGAATGACAGGAAAGCATGTATATTAACAAATGAAATAAAATTGACCAGACAAAACATGAAATAGTTTGTGTTCATATTGTCTGCAATGAAAAAAACAAGTCAAAGTCAATTGGGAAATCACTACCTTCTTTTTTATTTACATTTTCCATACTTTTTCTGATTTGGGGTTGTAAACAGGGAACCTGCATCACCCTGCATCTGAATTTCTCTGCGTTTGTTTGTTACTGAAGTGAGAAGGTGTTGTTGTTGTTGTCGTTTTTTGGGGGGTAACTGATTGAGTGAAAATCTCATGCTCTACTTGCCTTCTCTGCCTTTGCTGGGTTAGTGTTGAGAGTGAGCATGGCTGCCCATTGTCCCTCCAGCAATCTTCTCATCTCCTCTGTTCACCCTGCTCAATGACAAGACAGGTTTCTTTTGCTTGTGCCGCCCTACCTCTACAGTCCCTCTGTGTGCCTGGCTCAGTGCAGTAGCTGTGGCTCTCTGAAGCAGCGCAGAGGGCAAGGACTGGACAGGGCAGATATACACACACAAGGATGGCTGGATGTATTTCATGGAGATATTTGAAGCGGGAAGTAGTGTGCCAGATACAGAGACAGAGAGAGAGGAAGAGAGAGGAATAGAGAGAGATGACGAACCCACAGAGCACTAGATACCTTTTGGAGGTCGTCCTGCAGCCGTTTCAGCATCGCCTCCAACTGGGACACTTTCTCCTCCAGGTGACCAGGGGTATCACTGCAGGAGAGACAAATAACATGTAGAGATGTCACAGCAAAATTTATTCTGACACCTTCAACATGGACACTTTAACATGGACACAATGGACACTTTTACGGGTCTCTCAGCAGCAGAAGTGGTCATAGTTGGTAAACTCAGAGCGCAGTGAATGGGAGAAAACAACAAATCATTGTTTTACAATCCTATTAGCTGAAATAATAAAAGAAAAACTCCCCGATGGTGTTATCAAGACTTTCAGACAACAATAGTGTGGGACATATAACGGCAGCCAGAAGAGAGAATAATGTCAGATTTACTGTCCTGCCCCCATAGACACTGCATTACACACACCTCACACAAGCCGTAATTCGCAAGGACGCATGAAAGAACCTGGATGCGTTTTTGATATCGAGGACGCATCAATGCAGACTTGAGCACAGTACTTGCTCTAGAAGATTAAGATATATAACTTAATTATCTCAGGAGCTTCCCCAATGAGATGGTGAAAGTAAACATTAAAGGTGCAGTAAGTGATCTGCCAAAATGCTGACCAGTTAGCATAATATCTTTGAAACACAGACCCACCCCTGCCGTCCAAAGCCACGCCTCCTGAAATCACGAACACGCGCACCGTGACATGACAGCAGACAACCCACTAGATCATGTCATTCACCAATTAGAAAACTTTATAGTACTTTATAAAACTACAATACTGAACGAAAAACTGTATTATGTCTAGCATGTATTCAGTTATGTAGTTAGCAAGCAAAACTTGCCATAATGTGCAATATGTCATGTTTAGTGGTTGGCCGGCGGCGTGCAGGACTTACACTTAGCCATACTTACATACTGTTTCAGAGCGAATATTGAGAGTAGTGGTAAACAATATAGGGAGCTCATCACAGGCTGTCATTGTTCAAAAATGAACCAATGTGAATATAAAAGCAAGTTGACCTCAGTAAAGCAGGCTATAATAGCGCTATTTACTGATGTTTTGTTGTTAAACTGAATATAAATCTACATTATCGATGCTGTAAAAGGACCTTATGAAGCTGAAAATAGTCACATCAATCTATCGCCGGGAGATTTCAGTGGCTGAACAACACTTCAGTGCATATAACCCATTCATAACAACACAATCTACATCAGCTCTGCGTGACTGAAAGAGTTTAACACATAACATTACCTGTCTAACAGCCATGTAATACTTCAGCCATGGTGTCGTCCTTCCTCCAGTGTGCAAAACAAACTCATATACTGATTCAGGATTTGAACAAGTTTTGATTCAGCATTTGATTTTACCGCGACTGTGATTGTCTCGTGTGCACATGAACACATGGCGAACGTGCACAATGGCAGATCTGCATGAACAGAGGTGCGCAGTTGTACAAATCTACATTTGTTGACACAGTTTGGGCTACTTATCAGAATTATGGGAAATGTCGGCCCGACATGTTTTAGTCTTAAGCCTTACCCAGAATATAAAAATACATATAAATACATTTAGATCATTTACTTTAATCGTTACTATTGGACTGTGAAGAGACTCAACCAGCACAACAAAACATGTTTCTGAAGACAATCACCTACTGCACCTTTAAATAATCATAAACACATTAAGGGTGTTTATTTGCTGAAATTTATATTAAAATCTGTTTTATTTGTAATGTGCCAAGTATATTTTTGTAAGGCATTTGTGCATGAGTAAACACAGATACACGGACACTGGAGTGTTTCAAAGTGGCAATCATTCTGTTCTTAATTTATAACATGTATATATAATACGATAATGTATGAGAATGCATGAAACATGAGCTTCACCTGTCTTTAAACCTGCTGTCTGTCAGCGTGTCCTGTGCTCCATCTCCTGACCTCCGGTCTGAAACACAGCAAACAAGATATTGTTAATATTAGATCTTTTCACACAAACTAGTGCTCTTCCCAAACTCTCAGGAGCTCAAACACATTTAATCCGAAGCGAAAGGGTCATTTCTCACCTTCTCGAGACAGAGCCTCCAGAATGTTCTTGCAGGCGGTTGCCAGATCTGCAATGGACTGCCATTCCTCCTCAGACGAGTCTGTGGTCTCTGACAGAACTGACAGAAACACAAATAAATGTATCCACACCCCTTGTAAAAATGAATAATTCATTAATAATTGATTAAAAAATAGAAATAATAATAAAAAAATATATATAAAGTCATAAAAAATGGGGAAAAATATCTTCTTAAGGGGGCTAATAATATTGATCACAGTAGTAACTATATATATACTATGTGCAACATTATTAACTGCAATATATTGTTTTCATTCCTACTTTGTATCTTTCTCTGAAATGGCTTTACATTGACATAAAAATGTTTGTGTTTGTTTGATTATCTTGATCAATCAATCAATCAATCAATCAATCAATCAATCAATCAATTAACAAATCAATCAACCAACCAGTCAATCAATCAATTAACCAATCAATCAATTAACCAATCAAGCAATCAACCGATCAATCTGTCAATAAATCAGTAAATCAATTAATCAGTCAGTCAGTCAATCAATCAATCAATCAATCAATCAATTAACCAATCAATCAACCAACCAATCAACCAATCAATCAATTAATAAATCAGTCAATCAATCAGTCAGTCAGTCAATCAATCAATCAATCAATCAATCAATAAATCAGTAATTAAATCAATCAACCAACCAATCAATCAATAAATCAGTCAATCAATCAATCAGTCAGTCAATCAATCAATCAATCAATCAATCAATTAACCAATCAATCAACCAACAAATCAATCAGTCAATCAATCAATTAACCAATTAATCAATCAACCAATCAATCAATAAATCAGTCAATCAATCAATCAATCAATCAATCAATCAATCAATCAGTCATTAAATCAATCAATCAATCAATCAATCAATCAATCAATCAGTCATTAAATCAATCAACCAACCAATCAATCAATAAATCAGTCAATCAGTCAATCAATCAGTCAATCAATCAATCATTCAATCAGTCATTAAATCAATCAACCAACCAATCAATCAATTACCTTTTATCAAATAGCTTAAAATGAAGAGAATATTCGAGATTTAAAAAAAACCCAGCACATGTATGTGACACTTATTTATATATTTTGATTTATTTATTTAATCTTTTTATTTTTTATCAATGCATGCTAACTACATATTGTGCTCAGCATATATAAATACACCCCTCACAGACCTCTCGTTTTAAGTAGACTTTATGACCCCTTTTTACAAGATGCTCAAAATACCGCACAGATAATGTTATATAAGTCTTTGAAACCCTTTTAGGCCTTGATCCTTATTGTGCTGTTTTGGCGACTGTCGCTTTAAATGCAAATGAGATTGTGCTCTTTTAAAAGAGGGCGGAGCTACAAATGCCTATGTGTTAGCATAGTGGCAGATTCAAAAACAAGACTAACATCTTATGCTAATGAGGGAGAGATGGTCACCAGTGGGCGGGGCTTTCCCCCTTTGATGACACGTACAAAGGGAGAATGTCAATCAAAGTGTTTCTGCAGACTGTATTTATCAAGTCTGATTATAATAAATACAATTAATACATTTTTAGCATTAGAAGCTGCTTATATTCACACACTGCTGACACACGACTGTGTTTAAACCCCTTATAAAAGTGATTTTTGCATAATAGGACACTTTTTAAAACGACACCAAGTCTTTCTGAATTAGGATTTCACACACTGACAGGTTATTCTTAG
>CAIGQW010048518.1:0-13091 GCA_903798125.1 Danio choprae
ACAAACACACACAAACACACACACACAAACACAAACACAAACACACAAAAGTTTAGCTGCTTAAAAGACCAAAATTGTACCGCACCAATGAATGCAAATTAAGGGCATATATTTGTTTTTGGCACTGGTGGGGACCTATGAATCTAACATCCACCTACACAATCGCAGAACTGCAGGAAAGGGGCAGGATACAATGCAATAATCGTTTTATCACAATTTAATGCTTTTACTCGTAAGAGGCCATAATCAAATGCGGAACTGAATTTTGATGAATTGCACAGCCCTAATCACTGTTATTATGAATTACTCATTCAGTTTCGAACTTAAATAACTCATACTCTTCTTTGATTAGTAGGTCCTGCCCACTTCCTTTTGATTTTATTTTTCTGCTGCCATTCTTTGTCACTTATGACATTCATGTGTTAATCACCTCACAGTCTTACACAGTAAGCGTAGTATAAAACTGGAAAATTTCCTTGCAGTTTCTGCACATCTAAGTTAACGAGAGTCGACAGGGCGTTATTTATGTATTAATATGACATTAATTAATAATAATGTATTAATTGATTAAATGGATAGTTCTCTCTCAAAAAAGAAAAAAAAACTATGTGATCATTTAATCACCCTTTCCCCACCACTTGTCGCAAACATGTTAAGTTTCTTTCTTCTATTGAACACAAAGAAGATATTTTGAAAAATGCTGAAAACCTGTAACCACTGACCTCTATAGTATTTGTTTTTCCTACTATTAAAAAAGTTGATAGTTACAAGTTTCTAACATTATTCTTACTTACTCCCAGGGCCATTTATATCGAAGTTGACATTTAGCCGCACCATGTTGGTGTTTCGTAACATCTATTTTTTATGAGGTGAGTTGTTAGCATATAAGGTGAGTTAGGACATACACACACACAACACACACACACTACTACGGACAATTTAGCTTACCCAATTCACCTACAGCATATGTCTTTGGACTGTGGGGGAAACCGGAGCACCTGAAGGAAACCCACGCCAACATGAGGAGAACTTGCATACTCCAACTGCCAACTGACCCAGCCGGGGCTCAAACCAGCGACCTTCTTGCTGTGAGGCGACAGCGCTACCCACTGCGCCACCGTGTCGCCTCTAATATTATTCTAACTTATTTTGTGTTGAACTCCTAAAGGTTTGAAACCACTTGAGGGTGAGTAAATAGTTATTTTTGGGTGAACTATCCCTTTTAATTATGAATAATCGGTGAACATTCCTGGGGACACATCACCTATGCCCAGGATGCAAATCTATACATCAGATCACTCATCTTCACTTTTTTTTTTTTAAATACCTATTCAAAACCTGCGGTACGTTAAATATGCAAATCCAAAAACGGAATGCAAACCAGTCATGGAAAAAAATTAGTGGCTGTGTGCTTTTTACGATAAAAAAAAGATCTGACAGAGTAAATTGACAGTAATTTTGCATTTATGGGTGAACTGATCCTTTAAACACATCCAAAATCTATTTAATTTTTCTTACCAGCTGGTCTCATCAGCTCTCCACCAAATCCCCTAGGGTAAAAAAAGACATCAGTTACAAACTATAGACAGATAAATGCTCTGAAAAGCTTTGATGTCAAGCACTGAAGCAAGTGCATACCTGTACTGCTTTCTGTCGGAGAGCTGAAGTGAAATTTAAATGCATGATAACCTGTTTTAATGAATAATTTCACAAAACAATACAAGAAACTGACCTTCTGATGAATATCTTTAAGGCCTTCGATGGTGCCAGAGGACATGAGGTCAGTCACTGACCTACAAAGAAATGAAGCGATTACATAAAACACAATCAGGAAAAGGAAAGGTTTTTAACAGAAAGCGGGTGTAACCTGTTGTTTTGGGCTGCAAGCTTATAGAGAGCATGAGTGATCTCAGCGCAGGCCAAAATTGCCCCATGACGGCTGTGTAAATCCATCCCTGTGGCCATGGGCAGCAGCTGGGGTAAAACTGAAACCAAAAACATAAATAAATAATAGTCAAAATGTCATTTTTTCTAAGCTATATTTATTATTTTTTTACATTAACATTACCAATTAACAATTTTGTCGATAGTTTTAAAATGTGACTATTGTTTGAGGCATCTGACAAAAAACATGCTGGTTGAGTTGGGTTTGCTGTGTGTTTACAGTCATATAAAGGCTTCTCACCAGTGTTGGCCATGTATTCAGGGGCTTGGATTGTTAGATTGTGCAATGCTTTTGTGGTAAGCTCTCTGATTACCCTGATAAATGAAAATACAGCCTCAGTTAGAAATGTACAACTAAATAACTGATGTAAAACAGTACACATACTGAATACTTACCCATCCCAGTGATTGACTTTCATAGCCACCAAGTGGTCAATTAAGGGTTTGGTGTATTCTTCATAACCAGCTATGTAGACACTGGAGGAGGGGAGAAAAAACTAAATTAGTATTAAATTAGTATTAAACTACATGTTTTTTACACAATATCTGACTGTCAGACCTTTACTTTATGTTCTTTACATTTCTTATCGTTTTAAATGTCATCTCAGCTTGTCTGGGAATATTCATGGTGAGAATCAGGTTTAAGTTATAGGCCTGGGCGATAAAACAGTATCGGTATTGATTGACGGTACATCATTATCAATAAGAATTAAAAAAAAAATGTTTGGTATTGTCAGTGTTCGTCCATGTGTCATTTGTTTTGTCATGTGATTCCTTTGTCTTTCTCCCGCCACCGTCATTGTTCATCTGTTGCACCTGTATGCATCCCTCTTGTGTCATTAACCTAATCATCCCCTTTACCATTTATACCCTTTCGTCTGTGTCCAGTGTTGTCTGGTATTTTGATTCGTATGGTTGTCTCGTCCTGTCGTCCTTATCCCGTCTGCATGTTACCCGTAAGTCTTGTATAAATAAATCCGTTTATTATTTAAGTCCGTGTACCGTCTCCTCATGTTATCGTCTCCTGTCCACCAGATGTTACAGGTATGAAACGTGATAGATTTATTCAAATGCAGCTGGCTAAGCGCACAACTTTCCTGAATCTCAACAGTCTATCAGAAGTTCTGAGCTAAGAGTGACAAGCAAACAGCCAATGAAAAGATTGTAAATAAAAAAACAACATATCAGCTCGCGAGTGTAGCATATATATATTTTTTGGTTTCTTTTATTCTGATCAAGACCAGAACAATGTGTAATTTTTGCAAGAAAAAAAAAACATCCTGGCCAAGTATGGAAACACAAGCAACTTATTTCATCATCTTATCAACATTTTATTTAAGTTTAAGAATCTCTTTAACACATACGTTTATTTTATTGTAAGACATAAGGGACGATATATATATATATATTTTTTATTACTATTTAAACTATTTGCCTTAGTAATGTTGGTAAATTAAAATAAAGTGGTTAAACAAATTTTACTGGGGTTAATTTATAAATGGATTGTTAAAAAACATTCAATAATTATCGATACCGTATGATATGAAACATTATATTCAGATTTGATTTAATTTTTTTGCTGTATTGTCCAGACCTATTTAGTTATTTCTCAAAATTAAAATTGTTTTTCAGGTTAAAAGATATTTAAGTTTTAGAAGAAAAAAAACATGAAATAAATTGAACGTTGGATTTTGAACGATTGGATTTAGTTGCTTCAACATTTTTGACTATAACAATTTAAGAGGCTGCTTTAACTACTGTACTTCTCCCAAATTAAGTCTGTAATAACTAAAACAAAGATTTGTTTGTTTGTTGTTGTTTTTTATAAAAAGAAGTCACTTATGCTCAGCAAGGTTGTATTTATTTGGTCAAAAATAAAGTAAACATGTAATTATGTAAATATATATTCTATTCTATTGTATTATATTACAATTTGAATATAATTCAAAGCCTAATTTATTCCTAATTCCTAAAGCCTAATTTCCACATTATTACTGGTATCTTCAGTGTCACATAATCCTTCAAAATAACTCTATGATGATTTGACGAACAAGAAACATTCCTTACGAATGAAAACAGTGTTAGAAAAGAGTGGGTTTAATGATTGTACAAATATAAAAGGTTAATTACAAAAATAAATAAAAATCAATTACATTCTTCTCTTTGACAATCCCAAGGCCCAAGTGTTTAGTGATGTGAAGGGTTTATCTATATTTATTTAGTTTTATTTACATTTATTTATCTACATTTCCATTGGTGACCCTTTATTTTATCCAGGATTGACAAATAGGAATTGTGGTGAAGTATCATTTTGAAGGTTTTTTACCGCAGGCTGGGCGGTAAGCCTCAAGTGTGGCTCTTTGCTCCCTTAGGCTAGAATTTTTCACATTGCTCTTTTTCTACACTGAGACACCGCAGTCAAAACGGTGACATTTTTCCGCAGGGTGCGACACAAGAAACCGTGAAGAAAGCCACAACAGCGTAACCTGTGCCTCTCTCATTAATGCATTTAAAACTTGGTGTGATTGTGTTTTGAACTGTCCGAGAGTTCAGAAAATCAGGGTGTATTATTGATTATGTCATAATGTTTGCAGTGTGTTCTCGCAAGAACAAAGGCTTTCAATAATGACTACCAAAACAGCTCTTAGTCACACATTTTCAATTTGCTCCTCCTTACCTGATAGTCAGGTAGCAGTTATTCAGGTTACCGACCGTGAAGTAGTCCGCTGCGGTGAGAATGTCTATGCCATGAGGGAAAGTGCCCTGTGGAGACAAGATATCGGTGTGTATCAGATCAGGCATATTCAGACTCAAAGAATGGCCTGCTATAAGCTACAGATCAGCACAAGTGTTTATAATGTATGTGAATGGTGTTTATGTAAGTGTGTTTGCTTTCACTGTACCTGTCTGCCCACATTCTCTTGGAAAGCAGCCTAAATGCAGGGAAAAAGAAACAAACATTACATTTCTTGACATTTCTTATTGTATGGAGCTACAGTTTGGGGAATTAAAGATAAAGTGTGTCGTTTTGTCCTGTTGAAATATTTTCTACTAAGCAGAGAACGTTACAGAAAAAATATCGTAATTTTAAAGGTACATCACATACTTTCTCCTATGCAGACAATGCATTAGGGCAATGGTCTCAAACTCAATTGCTGGAGGGCCAGAGCTCTGCAGAGTTTTGCTTCAACCACCTCCAACTCACACCTGCTTAATAGTCTCTATAGTCTTGAACACCTTGATTAGTTGGTCAGCTGTGTTTCAAGTTTGCTTTAAGAAGTTTATTATTTTTTTAAGGGAGTAAGAAAATATTTTTGCACATAAATAGTGCGATATTATATTTTATGATACTTTATAGATTCTCAAAAACACTGTCTGTTTAAATAAAAATAAATAAATAAATAAATAAATAAAATCTAAACAAACCAAATAAAAAATAAATAAATAAATAAAACAATAAATAAATTAATAAATTAATAAATAAATACATAAATAAATAAATAAATAAATAAATAAATAAGTAAATACAATTTAAATAAATTTAATTAAATTAAAATAATTGAAAAAAACCACAACAAAATGAGCAGAAGCTAAACCAAAAAACGCCTGCTCAGCGCCTCACTATGTAATAATCACTATGTAACACTGTGGTGTTACCATTGACAACATAGAAAACAAATGCTCAGCTCGAGAAAAAGCTCAGGTCTGGTGAACATACAGCATTGTCATGGAAATCTGCTCAACCTCAGCGTTAAGTAGAACGAGATATCGGAGTTCCTCAGCATCTAATCAGCTTCGGACGAGAGAAAAATTAAGTTTGAGGTGTTGTATACTGACACAAACTCCGATCTCCCGTCCACTCAATCGTGAGGTCCTATCTGAGGTGCCAAATTGTCGTGGAAACCTGCTAAATGTCAGACAAGGGTTAGAGCAAAGCAAAAAGGTAGTTTATTAAAATAATCCTGCAGGATGACACCTTTTACACACACACACGCACGCGCACGCACACACACACAGAGAGTGAATGTGTAAGAGACTGTCTCAGTCTTCTCAACAGACAGTTCTGTACCCATCAGTGTACGTACACTCACATTTGTGCCAAACTCCAGGAAAGATACATTTCTGGTAGGAAGGAAAAGATCTTGTTGTGGTCTTCTAACTCCTGACTAGGAGTGCTACAATGTATCAGGCTGTGGCCTTGGCCAATACCAAACTGCTTCTGTCTGCATTTTACGAAAACATGTTGTTCATTTAACATTTCCATCACAGCATTAAACTATCAACTTGACACTTTTAAGGCAACAGGTTAACTCACCTTTTCAAGTCAAGAAAGGAATTAGTTTTTGCAGTGCATATCCAATTTTTGTTTTAATACACTGAAGTTTTTCCCAATGTTTTTTTTTTTTATACATACATACATTCAAAATGTTAGTAATAAAAAACATGTCTTTCTGAGCTAGGTTGTGATGTGAAAGAAAACAAAATCAGAAAAGACAGATTCAAACTAGCGTGACTTGTGTCAAAAATAAATAAATCCACTGCCATATACTCTCCAAACCTCTGCTTCTGTCACTGTATGGAGTCTCGTCATTTTGTCTGGCTTAACCAGAAAGTGGTGTGTATTTCTATTATTTGTAGCACAACCTCTACAGGACTGTTTGATTTTACTGCTTGATTTCCTGTAAAAAGTCCAAGCTGAACAAAGAAAATCCTATTTAACACTGCAAGCATCAATATGGGGTGCACATATATTTTAGCCCACATTAAAATAATGAGAGTGCTCACGCAAAAGAGTGTGACCCAGCAGTCTTTTTTTATTTCTTACTGACTCAAACAAGGCTTGGAGTTTAAGGTAAGTTTACTTTTAGTTTTAGTTTTAGTTTTAGTTAGTTAGTTAGTTAGTTAGTTAGTTAGTTAGTTAGTTAGTTAGTTAGTCAGTCAGTCAGTTAGTCAGTCAGTTAGTCAGTCAGTTAGTTATATAGTTAGTTAGTTATATAGTTAGTTAGTTAGTTAGTTAGTTAGTTAGTCAGTTAGTCAGTTAGTCAGTTAGTTACTTAACTTTATTAGTCCCCGTAGGGAGATTTTACTTGCAAGGTACACCCAAAGAGACATCTGACAATTTCATATTTGGCATTAGATAAATAAATAATTTAAAAACCCAAAGTATCATGGTACCACTATTCTAAATAAATATCCAGTCTACTGGCCATCAACTGCCACTAAGAGAGGATTAATTGCTTGAGGGATAAATTATAATTTTGACCTGTTTCTTATGCATCTGGGAACACAATATCGACGGCCTGATGGTAACAATTTGAAGGTGTATGATAAAGGATGCCTCTCATCATTGACAATCATGTTAGACTTATATAATACTCTTTCTTTGTATATGATCTCAAGACTCAATAATTATTTTTTTCCCAACAACTTACTGGCTGTTGTTACCACCTTCCCTGTTGACCTCTTCTGGGCCTCAGATGCATTTCCGTACCAACAGATCTCACAAAATGTTGCAATACTTTCAATAAAAGCATTATAAAACATTATCAACAATGCGTTGACAACATTAAAAGACAATAGTTTCTTTAAGATGTACATTCTCTGTTGAAGCTTTTTCCTTATACAGTCAGTCCATACATCCCACTTAAGTTTATTGTCCAACATCACATCCAAATATTTCTAATTTGTTACTACCTGAATTTGCTCTCCAATAATTAATGTGGGATGAGTTTTGCTTTGTGCTCTCTCTCTAAAATCAATAACCATCTTCTTAGTTTCAGAAACATTTAGTATCAGATTTGAATTTTCCCACCAATCTAAAAAGAAGTTGAGAACAGGCCCATGTTCTTCCTCTTCTTCATTTAAAAGGCTCACCAAAGCGGTATCATGTGCATACTTTACAATATATCTATTTTTAAATGAACTCATACATCAATTTGTATGTAAAATAAATAATAACGGAAATAAAACACATAAAACAGTTTTTAGTTTTTGCGACTATCACAGAAAAACACTGTAACCAATTTGCCAACTTTCACACATATCTGCATTAAAGAGTATTTGAGGACAAACTCACAGAGGCGGCCTTTCTGCAGGTGACGTTCCTGTCAAACACTGTTGCGATGACCAGTGAACTGTAAAGCAACAAGCAAAGGAGTGCGATTAGCGAATGATGGGCATATAAACCAGATGAAAAGTGATCATGTGTGCACAGTTCAAGTAACTTGGTACCATGCCCAAACCCTGTTAATACTACACTATACAAAACATGCTGGGTTCCACACAATAACTTCATGTTGTCCCAACACAAATTGATGAAGTTAAATTAATTGCTTTTACAAATTTAAATGGATTGAACCTAAAACAATTAAGTGGTCCCCAAAAAAACCCTCAAGAATTGTCGATTCAGCTCATTTCATATAAGTAGTTTGAATTTGAGTTAATAAATAAATAATGAGTTTGTATGCATGTTTAGAGAACATATAAAACGACATGTGTAATTTTAATGTCAGAGGTTTGGGATCTTTTGCGGCATAAACAGCTGTAAACATGACAGCTTTCTTTCATTTGAAGGGAATTCATTCATCAAGTTAGATGATAACTTCAAAAATCCTAAAGTGTTCCCAATTTCGAGTGCCTATACACACCAGAAATCTGCCTGTGTTTTAGGTGTTCACAGTGCATATTTTTCATAACCATCGGATTGCCATTGTTTTCACACTGCATGACTATCTACAGTAGGGTAGCGTTCAGTTGCTGCTGTGTACCGCATACTGCATGATGGATCAGTGATGGAAGGATACACACTGTATTAATACACTAAACAATCGAGTGTAGTCACATCAAAAGAGTTGGTTTTAAGCCAAATCTGGCTTAAAAATGCATGCGAAAAGTGACCAGATCACTCAAAATCACATGCGAGAAATGGTACTCTGCAATAAATATTTGAAATAATCTACCATTCAAATAGTTTCAAGTCAAGTCGAGCATTATTGTCATTCAGCTCCATGTGTGGACATACAGAGGAATGAAATGTTGTGTCTTGCAGGACAACGGTGCTACATAAATTAATCATAAATACAAGCACAACACTGGATATAAGAGCTATTTTAAAAAAACCTATGCATAACTAACACATATAAGACACTTACATATACACATAAGACAGGTTATACAAGTACTTTTAACATGAGACTGAACAATGTTGTGCAGTGCAATGTTGTTTATGTGCTGAACGATGATTAACAGTGAAAGGGCAAAAAGAAAAGAAGAACTGTTTGGGGAGCTGCAGGGTTGTGTAAAGAGAAAAAAAAAAATAGGTGGAGGTCAATAAATACTTTTGCAAAGTGCTACTGCTGTGGCTAATCAAGCAAAGGTTTCTTTGTGTATGTTTAATGTTATTGTAAAGCTTATTCATTTCCTCTATATCTCCTTCCCCGAACTCTCAGCTGTCCCATATCCTGCTCCCTCATTGGCTGTTGGTCATCACTGGTGTGTTTTTCAGTCAGAACTCATTCACACCACATGCTTTTGAATCGCCGACAGGTCCAGATATTTAGCATGCCAAATGTTTCACAGGTGTCTGTGACATCTTAGCAATTCTCTTATTTTAATAATTCATTCTGCATGACTGTCGCTTGCTTGAACAAGCCTTCGATTTCCTAATTTTGTTAGTTTTATTATTTATTATTACTTATAATGAATTATGAAAACTGTTGTTATAATTGCACGTATACATCCTCCTAATTTTCTTAGTTTTATTATTATTATTATTATTAATATTATTTCTAATGATTTAGGACAGCTATTGTTATAATTTTCTGTACACATCCTCGTAATTTGTTTTGTTTTATTATTTATTATTACTGTTATTATTATTAGTAGTAGTTAAAATAAATTATGACAGCTGTTGTTATAATTGTATGTATACACCCTCCTAATTTTGGTAGTTGTATTATTATTATAATTATTATTATTATTATTATTATTTCTAATGATTTAGGACAGCTATTGTTATAATTTTGTGCACATCCTCCTAATTTGTTTTGTTTTATTATTACTGTTATTAGTAGTAGTAGTAGTTCTTATGAATTATGACAGCCTTTGTTCTAATTGCATGTATACATCCTTCAAATTTTGTTAGTTGGTTAGTTTGACAGCCTAGGGTTACACACATTCAGCGCTTTCACTCAAACATGCACACCTCGAAAGGTCTTTGACTCCAGTAATGAGGCTTATTATTGAAAACAAGCGTGTGCGTCTCATCTCAAAACTCATCTATCATTTCATTTTCCCCATAAGTCTTTTGCACTCTTTTCCCTTTATTCCAACACTCCTCCTCCTCCTCCTTCTCGATCGAGCTGTGTGAACGTGCCCGTAAGGTATTCCCACCGTCACTCACAGCCTGGGAGAATGAAGTACACAAACATACACACGTACAAGCCTACGGGTTGAACACAGTCGTGCTGGTTTCGATGAACAACTGATAGTGGCCTGAAGCAGCATAAAATGGACAAAGACTGAACATGCATGCAGAGTGAGACGAGTCACTGTTATTGCTTTATAATAACACCTTACGGAAACCATTGAAAGCTGCCTGCAAACGGTCATTGACTTTAATCGACAATTGCTTCAATAGACTACAATCAGAAGACGTTTTGTACTGCTCATGCTTTAAAAACCTTTTAGGAATCAGTTCATTGATTAATTAATAAGTGGCCCGTGTGACTAATGATCTATACAGAATTATTTTCAAAGTCAGAAGTATTTCAAAGTATTTCAAAGTCAGACATGTATTATTGTTATATTTTAAATCATTTATAAAAGTATTTTATTTGTAGAGATAGTACATTTAAATGTGCAATAAAAAAGATGGTTAGTACTGTATTAAAAGTGGTAAAAAAAATATAGTTTTTTAAACATTTAAGTAGTATATTAAAGGTATATTTTAGTTCAACTTAATGGTGTGCCAAAATAGCACAGGCAAGTACACTTAGATCATCTTAAGTTTACTTTAATAGTGCTAAAGATTATTAGTATTAGTACCTGAAGTACAAAAGTAGTTGCCGAAAATAAAGCACTTTAAGTACATTGTGGAAGTGCACCAAGTGTACTCAAATAAAATGTACTATACCGGTCAAAAGTTTGGGTCAGTTATTTTTATTTTTATTATTATTCTCTTTATTATGCATTGGGTAGCACGTTCGCCTCACAGCAAGAAGGTCGCTGATCGCTGGTTCGAGCCTCGGCTGGGTCAGTTGGCCTTTCTGTGTGGAGTTTGCATGTTCTCCCTGTGTTGGCGTGGGTTTCCTCCGGGTGCTCCAGTTTCCCCCACAAGTCCAAAGGCATGCGGTATAGGTGAATTGGGTAAGCTAAAGTGTCCGTAGTGCATGAGTGTGAATGGGTGTGTATGGATGTTTCCCAGAGATGGGTTGCAGCTGGAAGGGCATCCGCTGCGTAAAACATATGCTGGATAAGTTGGCGGTTCATTCCGCTGTGGCGACCCCAGATTAATAAAGGGACTAAGCCATAATGAAAATGAATGAATGAATATTTATTAAGGGCGACACAGTGGCACAGTGGTTTGAGTCCTGGTTAGGCCAGTAGCCATTTCTGTGTGGAGTTTGCATGTCGCGTGTTGGCGTGGCTTTCCTCCAGGTGCTCTGGTTTCCCCCACAGTCCAAAGACATGCGGTACAGGAGAATTGAATAAACTAAATTGGCGTAGTGTATGTGTGTGAATGAGTGTGTGTGAATGCGAGAGTGTATGGGTGTTTGTTGCGGCTGGAAGGGCATCCTCTGCATAAAACATATGCTGGAATAGTTCATTTTGAACTATAACCCCAAATAAGGGACTAAGCTGAAGGAAAATGAAAGAATGAATGAATAAATAAATAAATGTATCTATTTCAAACAAATACATTTTGTAAATATTCAAAATCAAACAAAAAGTGCTTCATGGGCAGTTGATGTGTCGGTGCTCTTTGGATAAGGGATTCATAAAGATACACACAAAATCCTCAAGTCCAAGGCACACAAAAAGTAAGTAAAAAAGTTAAAAACCCTTTATTAACATGGCTATTGTTTTTAAAAATATATAGATTAATCTTTATAGTGACTTTTGATGCATTATCTAAAGCATTTATTTTACGTAAAAAAATGAAAACGGACTGAAAACTTTTGACAAGGGCAAACAGAAAACACACACACACAAAAAAAAAACAATAGTAGTTTCATGCAGTGACACGGTTTCTGAAAGTGTCAGTGAGCTCATAGAAAAAACGTATGACTGCTGATGAAATGGGAACAGGACTCGACAGGCCTGCAGTCTGGGTGCCAAATGGCGACCGAAACCCACGACAACAAACGAAACCTGGCAGCAGCAGCGGGGGCAGGGAGGAGGGAAGATGCAGGGAGGGCCAAACCAACTGAAGGAGCAACGCAAAGTGCACCGTCAGTTACACACAGGCCCACACTTGCCCCAAAACAGGGAGGAGGGGAGAGCAGAGCATCTTACGGCTGTCATTCTCGTAATATCATTATGATTTTTTTTGTTTGTTTGTTTGTTTTTTACGTTTGTTTTTTACTGTTGAACCTGGGAGAGAGAAGAAAAGTTTTCTGCTGATGAAACCATTTCGCTGGGCTGATTCACGACTACATCACCACACAAACAGAACATTACGAGGAGAATTACAGTATTACACAGCAAAGTTAAATGCAGCAAACCTCTAACCATAAGTATGAGTTAAAATAATAGAACTAAAGCAAATACACAACTTTCTTTTGGAGGACCACAGAACAATTGTGTCATCTATCTGAAAAAAATATATATAAATGAGTTCACCTCTTAAGAAAATTTTTATTTTTATTAATTTCTCAGTTAATATGGGCAATAATAGTTGGTGCATTTAACCAAAACTGTTTTATTAAACAGTTATATCCTTTAAAATAAGTTTGATCATCTAATATCTTTAGAATAGAAAGATAATTCAAACAAAATGAAAAAAATATATATTACAAACTACCATATTTCAACTACATTTACATTTTTTTTTATGTTTCTTTTGATTTTTTACAGTTTATCAAAATTGAATTTAATATTTTTCTTCGACATACTAACTGTCATTCATTTTCTTTCGGCTTCTTCTC
>CAIGQW010048523.1:0-10132 GCA_903798125.1 Danio choprae
ATATATTATTTATTTATTATTTATATTATTTATTATTTATATTATTTATTATTTATATTATATATATATTATTACATTAATTGATGCAAATGCCTTTTTAAATTTTAATTTAAAAAAGGGAGATTATAACAAGGTACACATATTTGTACAGGTCAATTGCATGCACTGAACTTTATTTGAAACTTCATTCTTTTCGGCTTAGTGCCTTTATTAATCTGGGGTCGCCACAGCGGAATGAACCGCCAACTTATCCAGCATATGTTTTACGCAACGGATGCCCTTCCAGCTGCAACCCATCACTGGGAAACATCCACACACACTCATTCACACACATACACTACAGACAATTTATCTTACCCAGTTCACCTGTACCGCATGTCTTTGGACTTGTGGGGGAAACCAGAGCACCCAGAGGAAACCCATGCAAACACGGGGAGAACATGCAAACTCCACACAGAAATGCCAACTGACTCAGCCGAGGCTCGAACCAGCGACCTTCTTGTTATGAGGCGATCGTGCTATTCACTCCGCCACCGTGCAGCCTATTTTAAACTTCTAGTTTTATTATACAGTTTATTTTTACTTTCTTAAATGCAAAACGTTCTTCATGCAATCATTTTAAGCCTTTATAAACGCCACAAACTCATGCAGAAATGTGCCTTCAGTATTGCTAGGAAACACAAGACACATAAAAATATTGTTTAAATAATAGCTCAGAATATCATCTGACTGGATGAAATCAAAGTGTAAAGACTAAATAAATAAACAGAGTTTGTCCCCATCATTCGCACTGTGACTATTATATGTATTCTGTCAATCAAAAATCTCCAAGCTATCTGATGCAAATAGGAACCAAAATCGATGAGTGATTCATGCAAAAGTCAGGTAGCTTATTGTTTTCAATTTAGAAACAAAACTGCGCTGTCCAATTTTTGCAAGAATCACTGTTTTGAGTCCACCCTTTTCAGTGAATCAATAGAACAGGTTAGCTAAATAGTCTCAGCATTATTTGTTTTCTGATAAACATGCATTAGCTCAAATTACAGCTGATTAAATCATTTCTGAGCTGTCAGTAGCTGAGCTCCCTTGCCCGCAGCATGGTTTTTGTATCTTGTAAAAGACCTCGGAATAATAACAGGTTATCTTGTAAATGTGTACTCATTACAGGTAGAACTGCAATCACAATCAACTGGTTTTGCGCCGGTTCAC
This sequence comes from Danio choprae, assembly GCA_903798125.1. NCBI lineage: Eukaryota > Metazoa > Chordata > Actinopteri > Cypriniformes > Danionidae > Danio > Danio choprae. Next base: position 1,210 of record CAIGQW010048523.1, read on the forward strand.
CGATGTTGTCATTATGACAGCAGACCAAGAGCATAGATATAAAACTGCACATACTTTATATCCACATCGCTGTTATCCCCGTTTCATACAGAATTCAATACAATTCATAGAAGCTATACTGCAAAATTCAATCAACGCCTCAATTTTCCCTCAGCACAGCTACAGTAGTAGTATAGTGGTGCACATTGCATCTCAAATGTGTCTCTTGTGATCACTTGTGATAGATTTTTTTTGATGGGGAAGATCTCATGATTACATACGTCAGTTGCTGTGGCAGAATATCAATGACTTTTGATAACACTTGCTGTTGATTCTTTATCCCACAATTCATTTGATGTTTTGTGTGTTAAACGAGAGAGGAAAGGAAATTACTTGGAGATGAATTGCCAAGCTTGGCCTGCTTGATTTTATTTTGTGGGTCAAAAGTTTAAACCAGACTAAATGAGTGAGATTAATTGGACGTATTCTAAAACTGTGCACGTTTGTTCACCTTTGAGCCTTTTGCTGCCAATAATGTTGCAGATGTTGATTATGCTGTTGTAAGCTATATATAACATGTCTGCAATTTGCCTTTATTACTTTCTGGTGGTTAATAGTGGTTGTCTTCTACATTTTTTAACCGTTTTACCATTCTACCATTTTTATCCAAGAGAAAATTACTAGAGTAGGTTTTAAAGAATATACTACTTACTTAAAGTTTACTTACTCCTACTCCCAAGGCCGTTTATATCGAAGTTGATATATAGCCGCACCATGTTGGTGTTTCGGGCTGCGCGGTGGCGCAGTGAGTAGCACGATCGCCTCACAGCAAGAAGGTCGCTGGTTCGAGCCTCGGCTGGGTCAGTTGGCATTTCTGTGTGGAGTTTGCATGCTCTCCCAGTGTTCGTGTGGGTTTCCTCCAGGTGCTCCGGTTTCCCCCACAAGTCCAAAGACATGCGGTACAGGTGAATTGGGTAAGCTAAATTGTCCGTAGTGTATGTGTGTGAATGAGTGTGTGTGGATGTTTCCCAGAGATGGGTTGCAGCTGGAAGGGCATCCGCTGTGTAAAACATATGCTGGATAAGTTGGCGGTTCATTCCGTTGTGGCGACCCCAGATTAATAAAGGGACTAAGCCGAAAAGAAAATGAATGAATGAATGTTGGTGTTTCGTATTATAAAATTTTTTATGAGGTAGGTCGTTAGTCCAATGCTCAACTCCCAACTTGGAGGACCAGGACATACACACATACACTACGGACAATTTAGCTTACCCAATTCACCTATAGTGCATATCTTTGGACTTGGAGCACCTGGAGAAAACCTACTTAAACACGGGGAGAACTTAGTTTAGTTAACCCAAAAATTTTTATTATGTTATTAATTACTCAACCTCATGTTGTTTTAAACTCTTGAGACCTATTAAGATATTTAGATGAAAGCCGAGAGCTCTCTCATCCTCCATATATGGAAATGGTCCTCAATCAAAATGCAGAAAAATGGTGGTTCAATCAGAATTTTATCACACTACAAAAGTAATTTTGTGGGTATAAAAATAAAAAATAACTTTATTCAACAGTTTTTTTTTCTTCTCCACAGTGTCAGTATATGGTGCACATTACCAAGTGCTCTTAACGCATGTCTCATTGCATCTCGCTGCTGGTGTATTAATTCAGATGCCCATGTGCTTTGTTTGCATCCGGGGTATACATCAGTGAATAATACTTGAATGTAAATGTGCACACTATATAGAAGACATTGTTGAATAAAGATGTTATTTTTCTTTTATGTTGCACAAAGTATTTGCGTAGCTTTCTAATATTCTAATTTAACCACTGAAGACACATAGACTTTTTTATTTTTTAGTACCTTCCTGGGTAAAAAAATGGGACCATTGTTGTCTATATAGGCTGAGAGAGTTCTCAGATTTCATCCAAATACCTTAATTTGTGTTCTGAAGATGAACAATGGTCTCAGGGGCTTGGAACGACATGAGTGAGTAATTAATAACAGAATATAAATTCTGAGTGAACTACCCCTTTAAACACTCGCAGTGTTTAAAAACAAAGTCTTTAAACACTTTAAATGAATTGTAAAATTTACAAGCAACTTCTGAGAGAAATTTGTTTGTTTAAATCCTGCATATTTAAGTGTGGTTTAGCTAGTTCCACTGCTCTGTGCAGTATATTAATACTAGAATCAAAAAATAATGTTTGCTGTTTGTTCAAAGTATGTGTTTAAAATTAGATGAAACAACACTTCTTAAGTGTTTTGTGGGGACAACTTAATTGTCTTATGTTCAATCCACTTAAATATCCCAATTTTTATTTTTACTGTTTATATATGCAACTAATACCAATAGCATTTTTTGTAGTATAATGTAGCTGTACTGTATATTATGCTACAATGTTACATTTCCTTAGAAAATTTCAGTAGTTGTATATGTAAGAAGTGGTCACATTCAATATTGTTTGGTGAATTTTCCCAAAAACGTGAGAAAAAAATCTCATACATTAGTTACCTTGTCAGAATGTCAATAAATATTGATGTTGAATTTTTATATCACCATATATTTGTTATTTTGTGTATTAAGAAACGACTGAGATGATTTAAAGATTGATCAATTTATTGGACATTTCCAGAAATATATATATATTTTCCATCAGAGCTATTTTCCAGCCAATAACACACTGTAGGTGTTGGTTATGCTCTGTTAAGCTACAGAACTCTTGTCCTTCACAGAGTATAAAAGGTTGAAATCATAAAATATAAAAATTCTGCCACTGGCTGCTCGATGGGCATCACTGCTAAAATGCGACATGGAGCAAACCTAAAAGATTTTTCCACTCTCTGTGATTGGAATGGTGGAAATAAATCTGGTCAAATTGTAAATCACAGAGATGGCTTGTTTCTATTTATGCCGGCAACAAATGATAATGGCTCTAGATAAAAGGCAATTTTGCTTAAAATTGTTCCAGCCCTGATGTGCAAGAAAATGGAGACTACAAAGGGAGGTATGTAATCGGATAATTCTGTTTGATAGACAGTCCAGAATCTAAAGTATAATGAAGAAAAAAAAAAAGACAGCCAGCAAGGACACAGACCTGACATGGTGATAGATAAATGTAGATCATACTAGTAAATAATGTCAAAGTCAGAGACTGGACGTATGCATTAACTTAATTCAATTTCATAATAGCTTAGAAACCAATGCCAAAATCCAACCCGTATGTACTGTAGACCTAAAGGGTATTTCAAGTTAGCTTCTCAGTTAAATTAGAAAAAGAATCAGATTAAGGTAATGCTTGATTTTTATTTATTTATTTATTTTTATTATTTTTATGTATTTAATTTTTTAAAGAGAAACTTGTTTGTGTGGGGGTCTTTTGCATTGTAGTTTTGCATTTTATTTGTTTTGTTTTTTAATTGCCATAATTATAATAACCTGAAACTGTTTTTGAATTGGTTTGTTTTAACAAATTGAATCGCACAGGAATTTTTTAAATAGATGGATTTTTTTTTCTAATAAAACTTTAATTTAATTTAATAACTCTGTTTTATTTACAACCTTGAAAAATGAGTTTTACAATAAAAAGCTGGGAGTGTTGGGACTAAATAATAATAATAATGAATATTACTACTTCTGTTATGTTGGTGATTTAAAGGTGTCTATTACATATCTATTATGACAATTTAATTTTCTTTGCTACTTTTTAAAAATATATTTTAATATTTAATAATATTCATATTTTTCCCATCATAATAATGAATAATGAAAGTGGCATTCGGGAAATATCATTACAGGATATGTATTTACATTTTCCCCCCAAATATATTAAATATAATAGAGTCTAGTACCTTCTTCCAGTTCACTAAAAAGCTAAACAGTTAGAGAAACTTTACAGTTACAAAATACAAACATTGATTTCAACTGGTTTCTCGTTCATGTAGGACAAGGTTATCGATCATCTGTCTTATCTTAGACAGAACGTGCTCTGCGGCCTGAGAAACCAAAGCTCTGAACATCCACAGACTGTCTGGCGAAGGGCTCGAGCTGGTTTGCAGAGCAGCAGATGGCAATGAGTGGAGATAACATTTGAGTTCAAGTGTTCCTGAGAAAATAAATACACATCCAAGTAAGCATTTTCAAACATCTGCAAAGCCAGTATAATTTTTTGAATGGAGGACTGCTTTAAATACTACAGTACAGTATATGCTGTGTTTGGAGCCTATGCTATTTGTTAGGGCTGCACAATATATCATTTCAGCATCAATATCGCAATTTGTGTCCGCAATAGTCACATCGCAGGATATGCAATTGACAAGTCATTGCAAAGTATTTGGGCACAAAAATGTACATTTGTAACTTTAATATTTAAGAATTATTTAAGTAACTTTAAGAATAATTTTATTGAATTAATTCAATGAAGACTATACAGTTTCTGTACCTGAATAATGTTTGACTCTCCAGAAAACCATAAAGAACTGTTTATTTTACTTTTTTATTGCTCTATTGTAATTATTTTTGTTTATTTTTTTTATACATTATTTACAGTCTGGGGCCTCACAGTGGCGCAGTGGGTAGCACGTTCGCCTCACAGCAAGAAGGTCGCTGATCGCTGGTTCGAGCCTCGGCTGGGTCAGTTGGCGTTTCTGTGTGGAGTTTGCATGTTCTCCCTGGGTTTCCTCCGGGTGCTCCGGTTTCCCCCACAAGTCCAAAGACATGCGGTACAGGTAAATTGGGTAAGCTAAATTGTCCGTAGTGCATGAGTGTGAATGGGTGTGTATGGATGTTTCCCAGAGATGGGTTGGGGCTGGAAGGGCATCCGCTGCGTAAAACATATGCTGGATAAGTTGGCGGTTCATTCCGCTGTGGCGACCCCAGATTAATAGAGGGACTAAGCCGAAAATGAAAATGAATGAATGAATATTTACAATCTTACAACATCACCCCAATCAGTCTAAATTAATGATTTATTTTCAAATAGAGCTATTCAGGCCATATGGTGAAATTGTATTCACATCGCAATATATATATATATATATCACAGAAAAACAAAATATCGCAATGTCCCATTTTTTTTTCAATATCGCGCAACCCTACTATTTGTCTTATTGATAAACTTTTTTATTTTTTTATTTTTACATTTACTTGTGTACTTTTTTTTTTTTTTTTTTTTACATTTGCATTTGCAAATTTAAGATTTAAACCATTGCAAAGCAATGGTTTAACCCTAAAAAATACTTTTATTGAAAAAATTATTTATTATATATTTTATGTTAACCTATGTTGCATTTGAACATAAGAATTAGCTATGGCACGCTTGTGTTTTGTATCATAATGTAAAGCCAGTTGCTTACGTAAACCTATGCCATAACCTTGAATGTATTTGATAGTTGACATGAAAGTGAACAGGAAACTTAAATGGCTTTAAAATGCACACAAAGGTTGTTTATTGTTGGCAGAATAACCGAAACGCGGGCTGTAATGTCTTTTTCTGGAAATGGGGCGGGCAGCAGCAGCTCATTTGCATTTTAAAGAGAGCACTGAACATGTCCCCCCCCCCCCAAAAATAGTGTATCCTCGCTGCAGCCTATAGCATGATGACATGGACATGCATATGTGAGTCGTTGTTACTAGAACAAGAAATTTGTATTAAATATTAAATTACACATTACATTGTGTGTTATTGACATCTACACCTACTCCAACCCTAAACTCATCCGTCACAGTAGAATGCGCGTTATAACGTAAAGTAACACATTGTGCTACAAACTGCAGCGAGGACATCTGCCAAAATGAGACATCTAAAGCATATGATATAAATTATATATTTTTGTTATTGTGGGTTAAAACTTTACAAACACATTCCGGAGAGTTATATAACATAATGTGAAAATGGACATAATAGGACACATTTAAACAATTTAATGTTTTGCATATTTCATATTTCATCAGCATTTGCAGATCTTTCTAATGGGGATATCGTACGTCATATACCCCCACACAGCTGCAGTTTTAGACTGTCTGGCACACCTACTGTGCTTCCATGTCCCTTGTGGTTCAGGTGGATGCTCTGTCTTTGTGTCATGGCTTCTTGTTTTCCAGTCCTAATTCTTCTTGGCAGAGTAACACAAGGCTATGCTATGTGAAGATTTATGGGGCAGAGCAAGCTACAGTGACAGGCCCTGGCTGAGCATCTCCTGGGACACAGTTCCTGCAATGACACAAATGCTGCACAGTGTTCCCAAGATCCTTTCTTCAGCCACTATATGGAACATTTTATTAGGGTACTGCTTGTGGCTTGCTATGGCAGAAAAGCTCTTGAATTTCAGCGTTGCAATGTGCAGACTAGCTTGACTGTACAGTTTAAAATTATAGGTAGTCTTTTGAAAGGTTGCCAAAAAGCTATATTATTTTCATAAAAATAGTGATTCTTTACTGACATCTGGTTGTATGATGGATCTTTAACATCAACGGAACCTTTGCATATCCTCCATATTCGTTTTCAGTTATTTATAATAGAAAAGAATCTTTAGATTACTAAAATAACAGTTTGGTGTTAGTCAAGTATGGAGTCAAGAACACAGTTTTACCAGCCAGATCTCATGAGGAAATGTAATTATAGTTTAGTGGCTAATTCATATGAATTCAGAGCAAGGTGAGTTCGAAATTGTAAGATTTTTAAAAGGAGGTATGGCACCCAACCTCACCCCTAAACCCAACCGTCATTGAGGCATAAGCAAATCATACTAAATTGTATGAATGAGATTATACGAATCAGCCGCTAAATTACCGTGAGATAGCATTGGTTTTATCAAATAAGTTGCTTTTTTGTGACAGTTTAAGCAGTAGTAAGACAGTAGTAGTTTTTCTTTTAATGCTAGCTTTGTGCTTTCTTTTTAAAAACTTGAACGTGGATAAGCTTCATAAAAAAGTCTCACACTACTTCTAAATTGGATTCAGAATGAAACTCAAAACATAGATCAACACAGGCTTGTTTCTGCTTCTTCAGTGGATTGTTTTTGGTCCTGTACTTTCAGAAGACGCATAATAGCACCCACTACCTTAAAACAGTGAAAACATGGATTGATGGAATATTCTGTAAAAATGTACATCAATTAAATTATTTAGTACTAATGATTAAGTACTAACAAAATTTATCTACTAAAAATCACTTGTATACTGATGACACCAGTTTCTAGAGTAAATTCCCTTCTTTAACATTATCTGCCCACATTAAATTAAATGGTTATAAAACAAAATTCCACAACACTAAATCTAATTTGATGTTTTTTCATGTGATGTTCTGTGATTATTAATCAGTCCATAGCTTCTAATCCTTCACAGTTTAAAAGTCTGAGTGTCATCCATTACAGCACTTTATCCCTTGAAGCCTTTGAAGCTATGCAAAGAACATCACTTCCTCTGCATAGTTTGATTTATGTAATATTAATCGTCTTTGTCCTTCTTTTACAATGAATAGCACTGCCATTCTCTTTCATGCAGTGAATACATCACATACTTATTATTCTCAATGGTCTTTCTCTAAACTTATTCATAAACTTCAGCTAGTCCAGGCTGAACTCAGTGCAGAACCCCTTGTATTGAACACATTTATCCTGTTCTTCAACACTTAAGTTTTGAGTTGATTTTCAAAATTGGATTCTTCGATACAAAGCTCTCAATTATTTTACTGCTTCATATCTTTCTGATCTTCTTCATACTGTATGTACACCACCTACCCACATTTTCGATCTTCTTAAATCAACCTTTCTTGTTATATCATGTATTCATTTGATCACTATGTGGTGTAGTGCCTTTAGTTATACTGTCCCTCATTTATGCACTTCCCTTTCTCTGGATACTACAGTAGATACATTCAAAATTTAAATCTCATTCCAAAAGGCATTTCAATTTTTAGATTTTCTTTTACTACAAAATGACATATTTCACGAATAAGTATAAAATAAACAAAAGGTATAAGACATGAAATTAAATGTGACATTTAAGACTAGAAAGACCATACTTGGAAAAATATATGTTCCAGTACTTCAATCCAAATGTCACCTGAGACACCTCTCTCTTATTGAGATATGAATGTATATTTCGATACCCATAATGCAGTGCTGAGATCATATCAGTAGCCTCATGACAAACTGCACTTGACTTCAGGGACTCATATGTGAGATGGTTACTAGAAAGAGGTCAGGTTTATGTCTTGTAAATGATCATTCATAACAGCTGTACGTAGACTACAACTGAGGTTTACAGCTGTTGACCACACAATATGGAGCTTGTGGTCAAGCTTAAAAGGTCCAATTAGTGCTGAGAGATATTGTGTCATGTCTGATCTCAGTATCCGCCCAAATCTCATCACCTCAGTCTCCTTCAGGCCAAACGAAGCAGACAGAACTGATAAGAGGACTCGCGCTTTCATAGATAGAGCTTTTATTTCTGAGCATGGGACCTGCAGTCAAGACTGAAGTAGTAATCTTGGCTTTAATGCAGGTTATGGATTACAGTCAATCAGCCAAGCAGTCAATCAGTCAGTCAATCAATAGCAATAAGTATCAATCAATCAATTGGTCAATTAATCAATCAGTAGCAATCAAACAATCAATCAATAAATCAATCATTAGCAATAAGTATTAATCAATCAATCAATCAATCAATCAATCAATCAATCAATCAGTAGCATTTAATTCATCAGTAGCAATAAGTATCAATCAATCAATCAATCAGTCAGTATCAGTAAGTTAGTTAGTCAGTAGCAATCAATTAATCAATCAGCCAACCAATCAATCAGTCATTTAGTTAGTATGTAGTAATCAATCAGTCAATCGATTAATCAGTCAGTAATATTAAGTAACTATTACCACTGGTTCCACTTCTACTATAATAATAATAATAATAATAATAATAATAATAATAATAATAATAAT
>CAIGQW010048528.1:0-15288 GCA_903798125.1 Danio choprae
ATAATAATAATAATAATAATAATAATAATAATAATAATAATAATAATGTATTGTCAGAAAAGTATTCTTTGCAAAGTCTAAATAGGAAAATTATATTATCATCCAATGGCCATCAAAGTACTACATTGTTCAGAGTCATTAAATAGTGCTAATGTTGTTTTGAAGTCATACTTTCATGCAATTTTTAGACTGAATATTCAAAGTAGAGTGGTAAACAATATAGGGAGCATATCACAAGTTATCACTGAACAAATATAAAACCAGTTGACTTCATAGTAGGAACAAAAACACTATGAAAGTCAATGGCTGCATTCTTCAGTATATATTCCTTAGTGTTCAACATAAGAAAGACATTTATAAAAATTTAGAGCCCCTTTCTGAGATTAGTGAGATTAAATGGAGATGAAATTGTATTTTTTTGGGGTGAACTGTCCTTTTAAATAATTTAGAAATCATAACAATAATTAATACATCGCAAAACCAATGCTTTGGCAGCCTACTTTTCCATTGTGTGTCAATGTAAACATGTTAAAACAAGCTTAGCCTCGCTTTTAAAATAAATTCCCTCTCTTAAGTTTGTGAAACGCATTTTGTAATGCTAATACTATACTATAAAATGAATAAAAATTACTCAAACAGGTTTGAAAGTAAATTTTGACAGATTTTTTGTTTGTTTCGGTGATTATTCCTTTAAATATGTCACTAAGCTTAGTATGTCCTTATAATGTACATGAGTTTCTTTCAAAATGATGAGAGAGAGTTGGCTTTTAATTGTGAATGGACAAAGCAACTGTATATGAATCAGAGCAGTGGTCATGGAGTTATAATAAAACCTGTGTAATGCATGTTTATTTGTAATTAAAAGTCAATTGAAGCGGAGGATGTTTTATTTAATTTATTAAATGCAGTCTTTACTATGGAAGGAAGTTTAATAGAAGTACATACAACTACTGGATTCACAATATATACATCCCTTTTAGTCATTTTTTCTTCTGGAAGAATTTAAAATAGTTTATTATTGACTAAATTAAAATGTGCATGACTTTTTATCACTAGTGTTGTTATCTGCATGTTTTATAATGCTTGTTTATTAACAAACTGTTATGATTTTAAATGATGTATTGAATGTTTATTGCAAGTGTTGCCATTAATTTAACCAGTGCTGCTGATATGGCATTGAAATGTAATTAAATGTACTCACTTTTGTGAATGTGGGAACTTTTTACAACATTGTCGTTTATGTATTGAATATGCTTTACCAGTGTTGTCATGAATATAACCAGTCCTGCTGATATAGCATTAAAACGTAAATAAATAAATAGTTTTTGTGAATGGGGATCATTTTTACAGCATTGTCATCTATATGTGAAATATTTAAGAAATGCAAAGGAAAACATTTCCTCTTTCTATATGCAATATTTGTGTACATGTACCCTAAATCTACATTTTTAAGTGTTTATGTTTGTGCAAATTAATCAATAAATTTACTGTATTATTCTGCCTTTAACCCATTTGTTGATGCCAATATTGTGCAACCCACAAAATCAATATTGTGCATGCTCTTATCACCATATATTGAATTATTGAATATCAGCATACAGTTGAAGGCCAAATTATTCCTCCTTTGAAATTTTACTTCTTTAAAAATATTTTTATTAAGAGAAGATTTTTTTCAACACATTATTTAGTTTTAATAACTAATGTCTAATAACTAAGTTATTTTGTCTTTGTTATGATGGCAGTGCATAATATTTTACTAGTTGCTAGCTAGATTCAGCTTAAAGTGACATTTAAAGACTTTTAATTAGGTTAACTAGGGAAGTCATTGGATAACAGTGGTTTATTCTGTAATAATATTGACCTTAAAAGTTATTTAATCAAATAAAAAAAACATAAAATAGCCCTGTCATGATGTTGTATGATATATTGCCCCAAAATACACTGCAATAAATGATATTATTGTCATTTTAAGGCCATTTTATGCCACTCATGATATAATGCCAGAATGACAATGTAATATCATCATGATGCAAGCACACTCTTCCAAAGAACACATCATATTTCATTATAATTTTTCATTTAATTATAATCAAGTTAGCAATGTAATAATGAGGCACTGGAATCAAAATGTGCAAATGCATTTCCTAAATAAATAATAGTAAATATTAACAAACAAGTGCAAGGTAAAGAGTAACAGAGGCTGCGATATCTGCTACCAGATCTATTTTCAGCTGTCAGACACCCACATGAGAGAATACTATAGTAATGTATAGTAAATACTGTAGTGTTTTTACCCATACTGACACTGACACCTCCAGTAGAGATCGAGATGTTGCACAATCAGCTAAAATGTTGCTAGAATTGGTTTTCATGTACAGGCGATATATACCAAAAATGATTGTGGTCATGTCCATGTGTTCTGCGATAAGTCCATATATTGATTATTGTGACAGGCCTAATTGGAAATACTGTAAAAATGTCCTTGCTGTGTTGAATATCACTTGGGAAATATATATTAAAAAAACAATATTGCAGATCTCACTGGAGGGCAAATGATTTTTGACTTCAACTCTGTCTGAACAACTGTAACCTCTGGCAGATATAGTTGCAGGTGGTCTTAAACGTGTAATGTGTGTGTTGCAGGTGTCCTATGTGATCAGAGATGAGGTGGAGAAATATAATCGTAATGGAGTCAATGCACTACAGCTGGATCCAGCTCTTAACCGGCTCTTCACGGCCGGAAGAGACTCCATTATTAGGATATGGAGCGTCAACCAGCACAAGGTAACCTGTCAGTCAATGAACCAAGAAGATAAAAAGAGTCTTTAATAGAGTGTGTATTTTTAAATGATATTAGAGGATGTTTTTATTCAGAAAATATCTGAAGGGAAATGTTTAAAGGGGGTCTTCTGGGGAATTTTAGATTATTTATTTATCATTGATCAAATTTAAACATCTATTATGATCTTTTTTTGTGTGTGTTGTTATTTATATGTTGTTTTTGCACAATGAATGATTATTAAGAAACAGTTACTGTATGATTGTAAATCATATATTGAATGCATAGGACAAGTTTTGCCATGAATATAGTCAATGCTGCTGATGTGGCATTTAAACTAGTGCTGGGCAAAAATTCATTGTGATTAATTGCATCCAAAATATATATATATTTTATGCATATATGTATATGTGAATTTTTTTAGGTATATAAATACATCCATGCATTTATTTGAGAAAATATTTATTTCTATTTAGAAATAAAATATATAATATGTATATGATAAAAGTTATATATGTATGTAACAAAATTCATTCATTCATTTTCCTTCGGCTTAGTTTTTTTATTATTTAGGGGTCGCCACAGGGGAATGAACCTCCAACTTATCCAGCATATGTTTTACGCAGCGGATGTCCTTCCAGCGGCAACCCAGTACTGGGAAACACCCATACACACTCATTCACATACACACACTCATACACTATGACCAATTTAGTTAATCAATTCCCCTATACCGCATGTGTTTGGACTGTGGGGGAAACCGGAGCACCCGGAGGAAACCCACACCAACACGGGGAGAACATGCAAACTCCACACAGAAACGCCAACTGGCCCAGCCGGGGATCGACCTTCTTGCTGTGAGGCGAGAATGCTAACCACTGAGATACCGTGTCGCCCTGTAACAAAATTTTGTAGAATTTTATTGTCATCACGTGTACATAATAAATATATATAATACACGCATATGTTATGTCAAAGCAATTTTTTTTGTATATGATTAATTGCAATTAATCTTTGGCCAGCACTAAATTAATACCCAGAGTAAATCAGAATCAGAATGGGTTTTATTGCCAAGTGTGCTTACACACACAAGGAATTTGTTTTGGCTACAGAAGCTTCCAGTGTACATAAAGTGAACAGTGACAACACGAAATAAATGTGAAAAACACAACAAACATTAAACAGAGATGCAATCAGTCAAAAAGCTCTGGAAGGTGAGTTGTATGTACAGACAAGTTATAAGGTGCTGTGTACGACTGCGTAGAGAAAGTATTGCACTGTAAATTGTTATAAGGTGCTGTGTACGAGTGCGTATGAGAAAGTATTGCACATGTTTATTGCACTGTAGTAGAATATTGAACTGTTCATGAGGTAGATGGCCTGAGGAAAGAATCTTTTCCTGTGTCTGGCTGTTTCTGTGCTTGGTGCTCTGTAGCGCCGACCAGACGGTAACAGTTCAAACAGGAAGTGCGCTGGGTGTGAGGGGTCCAGAGTGATTTTGTAAGCCCTTTTACTCACTCTGGAAGAGTACAGTTCTTGAAGTGTAGGAAGGGTAGTGCCAGTGATTCGTTCAGCTGTCCGGACTATTCTCTGTTCCGGACTATTGAAGTGCAGAGGATGGATTGGATGACCGCTGAGTAGAACTGTACGAGCAGCTCCTGGGGCAGGTTGAACTTCCTCAGCTGACGGAGGAAGTACAGTCTCTGCTGGGCTTTCTTCACAATAGAGTCTATGTGAATGTCCCACTTCAGATCCTGAGAGATGGTGGTGCCCAGGAACCTGAATGACTCTACTGCAGCCACAGTGCTGTTCATGATGGTGAGTGGGGGGAGTGCCGGGCGGGTTCTTCTAAAGTCCACTATCATCTCCACCGTTTTGAGCGTGTTCAGCTCCAGGTTATTGCATCTGCACCATAAAGCCAGCCGCTCCACCTCCTGTCGGTATGCAGACTCGTCGCCGTTCCGGATGAGGCCGATAACAGTAGTGTCATCCGCAAAATTCAGGAGCTTAATGGAGGGGTCTTTTGCAGTGCAGTCGTTGGTGTAAAAAGAGAAGAGTAGTGGGGAGAGGACACATCCCTGGGGGGGCGCCAGTGATGATATCAAAACAACTGAGAGATCTTCAAAATGATGCAGTGTGTGTTTCCTACAGCAGGATCCCTATATTGCATCAATGGAGCATCACACAGACTGGGTGAATGACATCGTCCTCTGCTGCAATGGAAAGACATGTGAGTGTTTAGTTGGAGTGTTTGCTGGCATTATATAATGCTGTTTAGGGCTGCACAATAACTCAATGTTTTTATTGTCATCTCAATAAGATTATGCAGAATATATGTATCAAAGAGAGGTGCAATCAATTACATATTTTTATTTATTTTCTTTTTGTGTGTGTGCATTTTGCTATGTTCTCTACAGTGATCTCAGCATCGTCAGACACTACGGTGAAGGTCTGGAATGCACATAAGGGCTTCTGTATGTCAACACTGCGAACGCACAAGGTACTGATATGACTGATGAAACTAAATGTCATAACTAAATGGTGTGCTTGCGTGCGTGATTATGTGCGTGCGCGAGCAACCAAAAACATAATTGCAGCACAATGCTTTGTCTTCAAAATCATAATTTTAATAGCAGTTTCATCCTATTTGATCTGTTTTTTAACTCAAATGACATGCAGAAAAAAGTTAATCAAATAAATAAACAGCACACAAAAAGACTCAATATCAAATTATTTCTTGAACTGTTGTTTATGTTTTAGCTACTGAACTTTGACGTCATTATAATTGATTTATAAAGTGCGTGGAGGATTTCTGAGGAAGGCCTTGTGCTGTGATTTATTGAATTTTTTCCTCCTCTCACTATTGGTGTTAAATATTTTCATCTTCGTGATTTTGTAAGAACTCATTTCCCTAGTTTTCCCCACCCACCTGGTAAAACCCTGCTTGAGAATGTATTGTCATCCCCTTCAGAAAGTCAAATTTCTTTTATTTCTCTCATGCTGCTTTCTTTTAAAGCAGAAACCTCTCTTTCTGGTTTAAAGTTAAATTGGGAGAAGGAATTAGAGCTCAGCTTATCTGGAGAGCTGTGGTCTGATAACTCTACCTCATCTTGTGCTCGATTAAGCCTGATTCAGTTAAAGATTCTCCATCGTTCTCACTTTACTAAGGCAAGACTCCACAAATTGTTCCCAGAAACAGATGCTTGTTGTATTAGATGCTCTTTTTCTCCAGCTGATCATGTTCACACATTTTTTTGTTGTAGTGCACTGATATCATATTGGGCGTCTCTTTTTAATTTTATTTCAGAAGCTTTACGTATTTTTCTCCCTCAGTGTCCTTTGATTGCCATCTTTGGTGTGTCTATGCTACTATTGGTGTTAAATGTATTATTAAATGCAAAAGCATCTGAGAATGCTGATCGTGTGTGTGTGTGTGTGTGTGTGTGTGTGTGTGTGTGTGTGTGTGTGTGTGAAAATAAGCATCACATTTGGTATGATGGGGTAAACATCGCTTTACCTATATTACTGAACTATAGCATATCTTGTGAATATATTTAGCATTGATAACTTGAGTTTTTATTTGTGTCTCTTTAACAAAATAACATTGATGTCAACCCCTAGAGGTATAGTTTACCCAGAAATGCGAACTCTGTCTTCATCTTCTCATCCTCCACTTTTATTAAACCCGTTTGAGTTTCCTTCTTCTGTTGAACACAAATGTAGATGTGCTGAACAATGCAGCCCTAGACCTCCATAGTATTTTTACTAAGGTAATATTTTCGTATTGAGTATATTTGTTGCTACTATGGATGTCAGTGGCTGCTCTTTTCCATCATTCTGCAGAGTATCTTGTTTAGTGTTCAACAGAAGAAAGGATCCCATACAACCACTTGAGTGTGAGTACATGAAGAAATGTAAATTTTTGGGTGAACCACCCCTTTAAGACATACAACTAATCATATCTGACTGTTCATTTCACACAAACAGTGAAGTGTGCATTGCATCTGTTTTTTTTTCCTGCTGTTAATGTATATTTGTTTTTTAGGACTATGTTAAAGCGTTAGCATATGCTAAAGACAAAGAGCTGGTGGCTTCAGCAGGGCTGGACAGACAGATCTTCCTCTGGGATGTGAACACACTGACAGCGCTGACCGCATCCAATAACACCGTCACTAGTGAGTTTACAATACACTCTAAAATCTACTCTTTGGGTCAAATATGAACAAACCCTAGAGTTGGGTTAACTTGAAATTTAATATAAAATATGAGCCAATTTTTTATTCATTCATTCATCTTCTGCTCTTTCTAGATTGTTATGTTCAATTGTTTTGTATATCCAATGTAAAAAGCTCTGTATGCCATACATCTGTAAGTAAATGTTGGGTTTGTTCAAGGGATGCATCGTATTTTCAGCCACAGATAAACCCATTTTAACATCTATAATCTGAGGGTTAGAATTTTTAGACTCATAAAAATCTAAATATTTGGAAAATGGCCTTTAAAGCTGTCTGAATGCAATGTTTAGCAATGCATATTACTAATCTAAAATGATATATTTACAGTTGAACGTTTGCTAAATATCTTCATGTAACATGATCTTCTTTACTTAATATTTTAATGATTTTTGACTAAATAATTTTAAAGAATTTTAGCACCAACTTGGCATAGGAAAATCAATCATTTTAACCCATTTTTGGCTATTGGCTTTCTAATCTAGCGTCACAAATGTGATATTTTATTTGCCTGTGTTTTTTTTTTATCAGTAAAATCCAAGTTATTGAGTTAAATATAAAAAGTCTTACAAAATAATGTCATTTAATAAATGATTATTACAAATCATTTTTGGTTTACAGCCAAGTGCATTGGAAGATTTCGGTTTCAGCCCCTTATTTTTCATTTCTGTGCATCTCTAGTTTGTTCATATTTGTTCCAGCCCAATTTATTAGTGTTTTCTATGATTAAATGATCATTGGTCTGTTTCAATCATTCCTGTAGTTAAAAAAAATCAAAGCTGCTTTGCACAAAATTGTTTACCAAATGCATGAGTAAAAATGTAAAACCGCCATTCTTCAATGTTAATTATGCTTTCTTTCGCTGTCTCCTTTTATCAGAAGACCCACATTTGTTATAAAAGAGTCAGTAAGTCCTGGACTTTATCTTGTGTGGATGATAAATGCAGTGTTTTATTGGTGTTTACAGCATCTTCTCTCAGCGGGAACAAGGACTCCATCTACAGTTTGGCCATGAACCAGATGGGGACGGTTATAGTTTCGGGATCCACTGAAAAGGTTTGAGGCCTCACAATACATTAAATCTCCATCATCTGACAGCAGCTTTCAGTAGAAGATGCATGGCAGAAATTTGGATTTGACTGAATCGTGGTTGTCATTTTGGTTATGCTGATGCATGCCTGGTTTTTCAATTAATATATTTTTATTTTGTTTTTCAAACGTTGACTATACAGAACAACATCCTAACATAAAACACACACGCATATTATAAATAAATAATTCATTCATTCATTCATTTTCATTTCGGCTTAGTCCCTTTATTAATCTGGGGTCGCCACAGCGGAATGAACCGCCAACTTATCCAGCATATGTTTTACACAGCGGATGCCCTTCCAGCTGCAACCCATCTCTGGGAAACATCCATACACACCCATTCACACTCATACACTATGGACAATTTAGCTTACCCAATTCACCTATAGCGCATGTCTTTGGACTTGTGGGGGAAACCGGAGCACCCGGAGGAAACCCACGCCAACACGGGGAGAACATGCAAACTCCACACAGAAACGCCAACTGGCGAGGCTCGAACCAGCGACCAGTGACCTTCTTGCTGTGAGGCGAACATGCTACCCACTGCGCCACTTTGAGGCCCTAAATAAATAAATAATATAATAATAAATAAAAAGGGTTAATTTATTATTATTATTATTATTATTATTATTAATTATTATTAATTATGAGAGTGTGACCTGGGCTTAAATTGTGTCCTTGAATGTTACTTTGAATATATAAAATAATTAAAATCACATTATATCTGACCACATGAGTGTCCAACCTTTGATCAAGTGTGATTTATAAAAAGTAGAATTAATGCACTTTACCATTAGAGACTGGCTATATTCACCCACTGTCTTTAAATCCCTTATACAAGTGTTTCTGCCTCGTTAAGTTTACTTTCATTACATGTTTTTACTACAGTAATTTTTTAAGATGATATTTGTAGTTTTTCTGGTCGCTATGTTGTTTGAATGAGTCAATGAATGTACTTTAATCTTTTTTGGCTCAGGTTCTGAGAGTGTGGGATCCTCGAACCTGTGCCAAACTCATGAAACTGAAGGGACACACAGACAATGTCAAATCCTTGCTGCTCAACAGAGACGGCACTCAGGTGAGGCACAAGCCTGTGTTTTCAGCTGACTTCATTCACTTACTGATATTTGTATTTATTTATTTTTTAATAAAATAATTGACATATTGTGATTTTTGACATTTTTGTGTATTCATCTTTAAATTGGTCACACTTTACGATAAGGTTTCATTAGTTAATGTATCTTTAAACAT
Organism: Danio choprae; assembly: GCA_903798125.1. NCBI lineage: Eukaryota > Metazoa > Chordata > Actinopteri > Cypriniformes > Danionidae > Danio > Danio choprae. The sequence continues at coordinate 9,355 of CAIGQW010048528.1, forward strand.
GAGTTAAGTATGAATAACACTGCAGCATTTGTTAGTCATAGTTTAACGTTTACTAATGCATTATTAAAATGTAAATTCATGCTTGTTAACATTAATGCCTCATGAGTTAACATGAACTTACAATGAACAACTGTATTTTCATTAACAAACAATAAATATTGAAATACATTTATTGTGTATTGTTTGTTCACATTAGTAAATATATGAACCAATACAACCTTCCTAACCAATACAACATTACAACAAAATAATCCCTCCTGTGATTTGTTCATTCATTCATTTTCTTTTCGACTTAGTCCCTTTATTAATCTGTGGTCGCCACAGCGGAATGAACCGCCAACTTATCCAGCATATGTTTTACGCAGTGGATGCCCTTCCAGCTGCAACTCATCTCTGGGAAACATCCACACACACTCATTCACACACATACACTACGGACAATTTAGCTTACCCAATTCCCCTATAGCGCATGTGTTTGGACTGTGGGGGAAGCCGGAGCACCCGGAGGAAACCCACACCAACACAGGGAGAACATGCAAACTCCACACAGAAATGCCAACTGACCCAGCCGAGGCTCGAACCAGCGACTTTCTTGCTGTGAGGCGATCGTGCTACTCACTGCGCCACCGTGCAAAGGAAATGATCCAGGCAGCGAATAATTATGACTTCAACTGTATATGTGTATATATAGACATTATGATCTTCCAGACCTTTGTTTCTAGAAATTTTCTCTAACTGGACCTTTTTCAATTTTTGTTGAATACCTCCTGCTCTCTTGTCCTCCTCCAGCTGCTGTGTGTGTTCATCTCTCTGTGTGTGTTTTCTCAGTGTCTGTCAGGCAGTTCAGACGGGACGATCAGGCTATGGTCTTTGGGTCAGCAGCGGTGCATCGCCACGTATCGCGTCCATGATGAAGGTGTGTGGGCTCTGCAGGTCAACGAGGCCTTCACACACGTTTACTCCGGCGGACGCGACCGCAAGATATACTGCACTGACCTGCGCAATCCTGACATACGGGTGCTCATCTGCGAAGAGAAGGCGCCGGTGCTGAAGGTATGATCAGAAAATATTATACTGGACTGTCCTGCTTTTAATGTATACATGAAATCAAATCTAACCATACTGGCCTTTGTTCGCTCACTTTGCCAGTTTTGTGGTGAACAATTCATCTGTGCATGTCATTTAGACAAATAAAATAGTTTGCCCTTGTAATCTTCAATTGAAATCTGAAAATGCACTTCCTGTTTGTGTTGAGCTAAATTCTCAGATTAGGTCTGTCTGAGGTATTGGGCGGAGCTAACATACTTAAACACGCCCCTCCAACTGTCAGTCACAACAAACAGAAATGGTGAGGAGGAGGAGTCTGTTAGGTTGTAATAACTCTCCCCAAACCCTTTTCCCCTATCTTTCTGAATGAAACGCCCACTTTACTACATCCAATCAGCTTGCAGTAGAAAAACAAGCCACGCCCAGTGTTTACTCATTTAATATTCTTTTTCTCTGCATTACAATACAAAATAATAATAATTAATAAAAAAAAAAAAACGGTCACAGCTTCCAGTTAATGTGGACTTTAATGACGGTGTAATGAGAAATCGAGTCCCCCCCATGAGAATTGGGTCCGCCTATAGGACCCTGTTTGATCCTGTTGTTTGACTGGAGTTGTAATAAGTATAGTCTGTAGCACCTGATTATAAAGTCCAGTATTACAACTATTAATTCTGAGAAATCACATTATAATTTATATAATGTAAAAAGCATAATAATGACATTATAATAACATTTATAATTTGAATTTAAACAAACAAATTAAATGGTTTGAATACTAATGTTTAACTCAATTTGTTTGTTTACATTCAGCTTATATAATTTGCAGCAATTTGCAATGGACCATTTTTTTCAGTGTACACTGTAATGAATAATTACAACAAAATGGCTAAAACCTTCAAATTAAAAGTATTAAAAGAAAGAATAATATATATATATATAAACTAATGTAATCTCAATTATGCTAAATTACCATTTTTATTTAATTAATTAAGTAATTAATTTTAGTTTTACATCATGGAGCTCAAATTAAATCAGGTTCTGCAGGTCTCCAGAAACACCCGTGGCTTCAGCAGCTGTGTGTAATGAGCAGGTATTAGAGAGTAAACTGAAACCTGGTGAGGTGTGACTATGTTTTTGTCCTCTTTCAGATGGAGCTGGACCGGTCAGCAGATCCACACAACGCCATCTGGGTTTCCACCACCAAGTCCACAGTGAACAAATGGGTGAGTTCAGCTGGTGTTCATAGTTCACCCAACAAATGAACATTTACTGTATTTACCCTCCCTCGAGTGGTTTCAAAAAGGTTTGAGTGTCTGTCTTCTGTTGAACACAAAGGAAGATATTTTGAAGAATGTTGAAAACCGGTAACCTGAAAAACAAATACTAAGCCAATGGTTACCGGTTTGCAGCTTTCTTCAAGTATGTCTATATAATGTTTCTTCTGTACCGGAGATGTGGGCAGCACACGCCATTTTCCCACTTTCCTGCTGTTCGCTGCAAACATGAACATGTGGACCGACACAAAGAAAAATCAGCAGCAAGTGTTAATGGGTGAATTTCACCAATGCATTCGCTGAATAATTATTAGATATGATGCACGAAGATTGATTTGATCCTGCCAGAGCCAAGACAGGCAGTAATTAGTGGAGTTTTTATTAATAGCTTGATTTCATTTTTAATTTTGTTTTTGTTTTTTATGGTTTTTTTTTCAGTTTTATTTTTATTTTTATTATATATATATATTATAATTATAATTATAAAACAGCCTATGTTGGCTATTAAAAAAGGATTCAGTCAGTGTTTTAGTTTTGTAGGCTAATCTAAATTGATAATTTAAGTGAAAATATTGATTGCAGCCCTGTTTATTGTATTATTTTATTTAGTGGGCATATATTGTTTTCCTTTTCTTTTTGAGCACTGCAGGTGCGTTACAATTATGTTGTTTGCACATCTTAGAATAGATCAGCATTTAAAAATGCAATATTTAATGTGTCAGACACAAAACAGACATTTTCTCTTTAATTATATTCATTCATTTATTTTATTTTCGGCTTAGTCCCTTTATTAATCTGGGGTGGCCACAGCGGAATGAACCGCCAACTTATCCAGCATATGTTTTACACAGAGGATGCCCTTCCAGCTGCAACCCATCACTGGGAAACATCCCCATCCTTAAACACTCTCATTCACACACATACACTACCGACGATTTAGTTTACCCAATTCACCTATACCACATGTGTTTGGACTGTGGGGGAAGCCGGAGCACCCGGAGGAAACCCACGCCAACACGGGGAGAACATGCAAACTCCACACAGAAATGCCAACTGACCCAGCCAGTGCTCGAACTAGCGACCTTCTTGCTGTGAGGCGATTGTGCTACCCACTGCGCCACTGTGCTGCCATGTAAAAAAAAAGATACTTTAATATTATTCTGATCGGTTAACAGTTAATATATGGATAACACGATTGTTGGTTAGGAAAATTAAGCAAAATTAGCATTTCTAGTTTGTGTCTATTGAACCACAGTTGGAGACATTTAAAAAATTTGTTTATTTTTTGCCCTCAAATTGCTGTCCTGGTCACACCGGTGCGACCTCAGATGATTATTATTATTTTTTTGTCGCACCGTTGAAAAATTAGGTCGCACATTTGACCAAATTGGTTGCACTCTAGAGTCCGGTATAATTAGGTTAAATGTATTCATGAACATAACAATGAACAATACATTTATTACAGTATTTATTAATCTCTGTTAATCTTATTAATGAAAATTCTATTGTTATTTCAGTGCATTTACTAATATTAAAAAGCACGACTTTGGATTTTTAGTGCATTGGTAGATGTAGTAAAACTATGATTGTTGCCTTATTTTAAACTCTGCGCTAGTTTAGAAAATAATTATAAACATTTACCTTTAGCGCAAAGTTAGGTTTGAAAAAGAAAACATCTGCCAAATTACAAACATCTAAATATTGTTACTGTTACTAATAATATAATACTGTTTAATACACAGTTTTGTCCTGTCCAGTGATATGATATTAAGCATTATAGTACAGGGTTCCCACTCGTTCATGGACACCAGATTCAAGGACTTCTTAAATCACTAATAATTTAAAATCAAGCACCTTTGTACTTCACACCCCCAGCATATATACAGCGCCATGAAAGTTCTTCCTGTACTTAACACTCCACTTACACATAATATTTACATGTCAAAGTAATGATGATGTTTTGAATGTGTAGACCACTTAAATGTAGACTACTTAAATGTAGACGTCACTACAATTTATTGAGTTTATAACTGGTAATCTTCAAATGCACTTTCTGAAATATTGATAAAGTGTGCATTGTTTGTCATAGGCCTTATACAAGATTTATATAGAAGGTTTTTGAAAGAAGCTCAGTACAATTGTTGAAATAACGCCATAAACTTTACATTCAAGCACTTTCAAAGACCTGTGTTTGTTTTTAAGTATTTTCCAGGGCTTTCAAGAAGTGTGTGAACCCTGTAGTAAAGCGTGTGTGTGTGCGCGCTTGAGTGTGTGTGTGTGTGTACGTGTTTTTGTGACATGTCAGGACACAAATCTGTATAATGACATGGGTATGACACAGGTATTACAAAAAGGAGGTGAAATATGAGGACATTGCTGACGTCCTCATTTCTCCAGAAGCTTATAAACCACACAGAATGGGTTTATTCAGAGAGTAAAGCTGTACACAGTCTCCTGTGATGGTGGGTTTAGGGGTAGGGTGGGGTTAGGCCAATACAATATATGCTTTGAACAGCATAAAATGAATGTAAACCTATGTAATGTACCCACTTTTTACAAAAACAAACGTGTGTGTGTGTGTGCGCGCGTGTGCGTGTTTTCAGTCTCTGAAGGGTATCCATAATTTCCGAGCGTCTGGAGATTATGATAATGACTGCAGTGCTCCGCTGACGCCGCTCTGCACACAGCCTGAACAGGTCATCAAAGGTACTCCCCTTTATTCCTCACACACACATATACTCATTTAGTCATGATATTTACAATCAGATCTGCACGAACAGTTGAAGTCAAACTTAATAGCCCTCTTATAAACATTTGTAGTACAACATAATAGTTTTAATAACTAATAAAGTGGATTTCATGCCTCATTTCTTTAATCAACACTATTTAAATAGCTGAGACCAATAGAGTTTAAAGAAGAGATGCTTCAAACCACTTTCATATTGCCAATTTGGGTATTTTAATTTTTTTATTGTATATAATTTCTTTTTTGAAGTGTCTTATCCAACACTGGTTATGTTTTAATGATAATAATAATAATAATAATCATCATCATCATCATCTTCTTCATGTGTTGATGTGTCTGGACCTCTAGGTGGCGCCAGTATAATTCAGTGTCACATTCTGAATGACAAGAGACACATTCTGACCAAAGACACCAATAATAATTTGGCATACTGGGATGTGCTGAAGGTACCGTTGTTTTCTTTCATGCGTGTTTGTGGGTTTTTACTGGTTTTGCTATACTTGTGAGGGCTCAACTGATCATATTAATATAGTGAAATATGAAATCAACCCACTAGCGAGGACATTTCACTGGCGCACATTAATTAAAAATTCATCTAAATCAGACAGAACATGTTTATTAGTATCTAATATAGGTTCTAATGATGTGCACTTGTTTTGTGAGGGTTGGTTTAAGGGTATGGTTAGGGTTATGCTATAGACAGTATCAGTAACCTGACATAAAAACAATGTAATTATCTATTAAAATACCACAGTTATCTATGTAATGTCCTCACTAAGACAAGCAGCCGTGTGTATTTAGTACACACACACACACACACACACACACACACACACACACACACACACACACACACACACACAC
>CAIGQW010048529.1:0-11914 GCA_903798125.1 Danio choprae
ACATCAAGAAGGTCGCTGGTTCGAGCCTCGGCTGGGTCAGTTGGCATTTCTGTGTGGAGTTTGCATGTTCTCCCCGTGTTGACGTGGGTTTCCTCCGGGTGCTCCGGTTTCCCCCACAAGTCCAAAGACATGCGGTATAGGTGAATTGGGTAAGCTAATTTGGCCGTAGTGTATGTGTGTGTGTGAATGGGAATATGGGTGTTTGCCAGTGATGGGTTGCAGCTGGAAGGGCATCCGCTGCGTAAAACATATGCTGGATAAGTTAGCGGTTCATTTCGCTGTGGCGACCCCAGAATAATAAAGAGACTAAGCCGAAAAGAAAATGAATGAATGAATGAAGCCATTTCATCAAATGTATTTACACAATGAAAGCTATCGGATTTAATGCATTTCCAGCAGTATGACAATTTACATTTCAAAAACAATTGGACTGACTGAGTTTTCAATCACAATCTAAAGTGTTTTTGGCCATGAGGCCATTTACACTATGAAAGTGATCTGACCAAATTAATTTTGACAACAGTTGTATTAACGCTATGAAAGCAATCCAAATGAATGCATTTTCAACCACGACACTGGCCGAACGAGGACAAGCTAAAAATGTTTCAGACCCCACCGGTATTTAACTTCAACAAAAGTGCATTTTAACACCAGGCAATAAATGGCCTTTGATGCAATAAAAAGTGAAGGTCACAGTTCACCACTTGATATTGAAAAGTGCAATTCATTAATCATAATTTAAACTGTGATGAAAAAGTCTAATAACACAAAAGACACAAGCTCTCCTGTACAAATGTAAGATCTAGTCAACTACTTTAAACTTTTGGCCTTGGGATTGATATCTGACATCTCTTGTCAGTAGTAAAAAAAAACATTGGGAAATTGAGGATTCAAGGCGGGTGTTTAAAGCTGGTGAAAAGAATAATCCAGCAAAGCGTTTCAAAAACATCAATGCAGCTTTGTTTGATTTTTTTTCCCACTGAATAAACCCAGGTGCACGTCAAATACCCTGCCATACACATCCAGTAAATATGACTGAGCTTTTGTATCACTCATGGATAGAAGCAGACATTCTTCCATATATCATTACCCATAAGCCTCAGAGAGGCTCTGATTTCAGAAACTCATTATTTTGAACGTTTCACAGCCAAGTGCCGATTTCTTTTAAGGTAGATTAATTTTATCAATATATAATGAGGGTCTTGATGTCAACTCAACAGGAAATGAGGATGTCAAGGCTGATTTTTCAGCAGCCGAGAAAAACTAATCTCTGATTTTATTTTATTGTCCCGCTGGATGCGAGGCACTGTCATCCTTAGCCTTAAATCAAATCCTAGCGGCTCTGTGCAAGCGAATGAGCTTTGGGAGGGAATTAGACGGGACGCTCACGCTCTTTAAGCCTACTGGGTAAAAACTTGTTTGATTTCCATTGATTTTGGCGCTAGTTGTCAGCATGTTGTGACATGTAATCAATGTTCCTTGCCAAATTAATGATGAAAATCAGTAGGGTTGTGCGAAGCAAGCCTCAATTAGCTTCACGTTCTTGAAGGTGCCTGAAAATAGGTAAAAAATAAAAAAATTAAATCCAGGTTTTTTTTTAAATGCAAATCAAATCTGACACACGGATTTGAGCAGATCAATCAAAAATCAATTTCACATGAGCGGCGGAGTTAAATTGCGCCAATGAGACTTTGACCTCTCCCGAGACGAGCGCTAGTCTCCATCCTTACGCTGTTTGACTGAATAACCATCAAATCCACTGTTCTTGTCACCGTCATAATAACTTGTCTTACACGGCTCTCTTGACGTACCGTCACGTCTTTATGCATCAGATTTGCTGCTGGTGTTTATAAAGGATTTAGCCGGAGAGAAGAATTTGATTAGATATATGACGCCGGATTACTTACTGTATGTCCGTGCCAAATAAGTTAAATTGTAATGTGTTTAGTGGTCTAATATGCAGAGGCTTATAGGCAGAAAGCATAGGCGGCATCCTTGGCAACGTGACAGAACAGAAGGAACGAAATCCTCCTCGAAATGAAGTACCTGGAACACAATGTACATCACGTATTATTTACAGAAGATTACACATGTAGAGAAGTAGATCCTGGGTTATCAGCGCGCAGCAGAATTTTTGGTCGAAAAGTGAGAGGAAAAGAGAGAGAGAGAGAGAGAGAGAGAGAGAGAGAGAGAGAGAGAGAGAAAGAGAAATCGCATTGCTTCTGGCTCTGCCCAAACAAGCGGGCTCATGGGAACTTCCCACTGCTGGTGAGTGGGCTGAAATGAAAAGCTAAGAGAGCACTTTATCTCATATAGAGAATGTCACGAGTCCAGAAACACAGTTAAGATTAAGGCTGAAACAACTGAAAATGCTATCACTCCAATTGTTTACTTGAAAGGTCACAAAGTGTTGCCAGGCCCCTGAAGATATCTTTAATCCCACCGAGAAGGAAAACCAGCCTGTCTGAAGATTACAGTACAGGTGGAAAAAGTTTGCCGGCGACGTTATCAAGCTAATACCCAAGTGCTGCATTTTAAACCCCAACTACTAAGACATAATCATCAGACACAAACGCACAAATGTGTTCGCAAACTAACTTGTCTTTTATTGGTCACTTCATATGGGAGAATTATTTCCAATGAACCAATTCATTTGAAAGATTCAGATATTTTAACACTACATATGAGCCAAAGGACTGTTTAGATCAAATAAATGAACTGTAATTATTTTCAAAGCCACATAAGAGAAGAACTAATTCAGTATGATTAATTATTTAATGCAGTCCTACTCATGAGAGAGAAAACAGTTTTGCAATTAGAATCAACTGATTCACTTGTGAATTAGACACTTGAATACTACATACCGCATATTTCAACAATACATATTCAAGAGAACCATTCAGGATGGACCAACTCACTTTTTACACTAAAGGACAAAGAACCAATTAGAACAAATCAATTTAGTATAATGAATTTTAAAGCAAGATACGAGAGAAATGAACTGATACTGTAGAATGAATTATTAAATTCAGTTCTACATATGACAGTGCAGACAGTTTAGAAATTAGAATCATCTGATAATGAATCAGACCGAATCAGACATTTGAATACTTCAAACTTAAAATATTTCAATACTACATATGTGAGAGAGCCATTCAGGATGATTTACTAGACTGTTATAAACAGTCTAATTAACTGAGAGAGAAGAATAAATGATAAATGAATAAACTGATTCTAAAATGGTTCATATGTTTAAATCAGACATATCTGAGAAGTAATGGACACGCACAACAAAATTGATTCACTAAATTGATTCAGACATTCCAGAACATACTGCATGCTTCACTAAAATATTTATATGAGATCAACTATTGTTTAGGACCAAATGATCCACTTGAACAAATCAGATATTTTAACTTTAGATATGAGTAATAGAGGACCATTTTAAGACTAAACCAAAAATGAATCATATTTTTAAACTCTATTTTTAAACTTTATTTGAGACAGAAGCATATTAGCAAAACATCTACCACGCTGCTGTGTTTTGAAAACCACTAAACTTCTGTCACACCACTCAAAAATATCATAAAGTTCAGAGCATCACTACTTTTAGTATGCTACTTTTAGTTACTACACAGCACACCATGCCAAGATGCTCTGTAATGGAGCCATGTTTTCACATTTGGTTCGACTGGTTGGCCAAAACCCAATTTTGATTCCACCTTCCTCCCCCACAGGTCTTTTTTCACATTATATGATTTGGCTCCAAAATGTGGTACATTTGCGTCATCGGTGTGCCAACATGAGTACTAGCAGCAGCTGTTTACCTCTGCCTACTCAGAGGGAGAAGGCGTCAAAAATGTTTTTTATTCATGTAAATCATCTGGGAAATGATGATGGTGTGCCAATCCAACAAATGAAACATTATTAATAGCAGTTCTGTTCTGCAAAAAACAGGCAGGGTTGCCTTCATATCACTTGCTAACTATGCTGAGGTTCTCTTTAATGCACTGCTTTCAACCATGCTTCAGTTTGGTGCACATTCAAGTTCACAACAAGCAGCAAACTTTGAGGTCAGGGAGCAGACAGACTGGCTAAACCAACCGTCTGCTAGCCTCCACAGTTGACCAAATTCAGAAAAACTGCAGAGCCATCTAGATATTATAACATAGAGACTGTCTGTTTCTTGAACCTTTAAATATTAAAAACTCGTAAACCCTTTCAAAGGTAACAATCTAATTGATGTTCATCAAATAAAAAATAAAGGTAATCAAAAGATAAAACATTATTGAACATAAGATCCCTCTACTTTAAAACTCTTTTTGTTAATGATTTGATAACCGATCTAAAGCTAGATACACTTTGTCTAACAGAAACCTGGCTAAAACTAGATGATTACATGACCCTAAACCTAGACCCTAGACCCTCTTCACCTGAAGGATATCATTATATTGCTTTGGCATAATATGCAGTAATATTTTTAGTGTCACTCAGCGATCTGACTTCAAATATAATTCATTTGAAGTAATAGTGTTGTATACTTCAGTTTATTATTTAAACAATAAATTTCAATCTAAACTTATATTGGCAACTGTATATAGGCCTCCAGGGCACCACACTGACTTTACAAAAACAATTAGCTGATTTCTTATCGAAAAAGTTCTGGTCACAGATAAAGTTTTAATTGTTGGTGATTTTAATATTCATATAGATGATGAAAAAGATGCTTTAAGTCTGGCCTTCTTAGACATACTAGCCTCTGTTGTCAACTCATGGCTTTATTTTATCTTCGAGAAAATAGTTATTTCATAAAATATCAATGAAGGTCAAACGGTGTTGTCTTGGACCCCATTGGCTTTCTTTGTAAAGGCAAAAATAGTTAAAATCAATTGAAATGGTCTATTGTAGATAGTGTGTTCTAAAATAGCTGTCAAAAGGTTTCTAAAATGTTTATGATGATTAGAATGTTTTTGAAAATATTATTAGTTTAGTATCCCTTTATAGGCATATAATATAGTACAGTATATCATTCTATGAATGCATATTTGTACGGGAGGATAACCAAACATCCAACAAATGACATCATAAGGGCATTGAGAAATTCAGACTTTCTGTGAACATTTTGAGAATGTTAAAGAGAACCTTCTCCCAGCATCACGAGACTGCATATCAAATATTAATAATTTAAAAAGCACATTCTGTGAATGTTATTTTACCTTAACATTTACATAACCTTTACAAAATGGTTGAAGTTGAGGGAACATTCTCTGTTACCTGGGAAAGAAGGTCATACAAGTTTGAAATAACATGGAGGTGGGTAAATGATGACAGAATGTTCAGTTTTGTGTGAACTATTTCTTTAAAGTGTTTTTTTTTCACAACCAATAACACTAAACTCCATCAATACATCAATCAGCTCTTTTAATTGGTCTTCAATTCTATGGCTTATATCTGTAATTCATAAAATTTAATTTTCCACCAGGACACATTAAATTCTGTCAAATTTAGCTGCAATTAGATTAGCATCAGCGGGCACCATAATTCTGCTAATTTGGAGAGAAAATAGAGCTTTGTGTTTTTGGCTGTGTCAGCACTTTTGAGTTAAGGTTTTTTTTTTCCCTCACAGGGTGCCTCATTTAGCCTGCTTGATTGTATAGGGCCCCAGGAGCCTTCGGTCCATTTAACCGGTCTGATTTTTCAGTGCATGAACCACAGGACAACTCTACTAATAAGGTATTCAGTCAAAGTGCATACACTTACTGACTGACAGTCACACACGACCTGCTAATGTGCGTGATATTGCATCTGAGTTCCCTGACCTGATTTGAATATGAATTACCTGAGCTAAAACGGGTCACCAGACAGGCAGAAAGCCATGTGGCTGCTGCAGAGATTAATATTAGTAGGAGCTTATGATTTCTGTGATGCGAAAAACATTGACAGAATTGTGAATTCTTATGATCAAAATGGAATTTACTGTATAACATGCAGTTAAAAAAAGTTTTTAAGTTGACCTAAATTAATTTGAACATTTTGAACATAATTTTAATCATTTTAAAGCAACGGGTTTTTATGTTATCATTCCAACACAGGCTCATTGTAAATACGTAGCCCCATATACATTTGTGGAAAGCACAAATTATGTAGCCAGAGGTATGTATGGCTGCATGTTGTCTTTAAAACAAAAGCTTGTCTGCAATGGCGGGGTTCGAATCCGGTAAAGAACAGTTGCACAAAGTGGTTAAAACAAAAACAAACAGAAAAAATTAAATAAACGTGGTAAAATCTGAAAACGTAGTAAAAATCAGGTGACTGCGAGGTTTTTTTCTTTTTCTGGATTGCTTTTGAAAACACTGTCGGTTGGGTTTAGGAAAGTGGGTGGGCGGGTCAATCAGTGCTTTTGAAAACATTATTGATTGGGTTTAGGGAAGTGTGTGTGTGAGCAGGACAATCAGTATTTTTGAAAACACTATCGGTTGGGTTTAGGGAAGAGGGTGGGTGGGGGTATATCAGTCGGTCGGTCGGTCAGTCAGTCAGTCGACAGCGGCCTCTGGTGGATTTACACAAGAACAGCAGGTGCAAATGGCACTTGCGAGAGAAATTTAAGATCTGATAAAGTGTACACAGTGGCCTCTGGTGGATTTGCGAAAACAAAAACTGCAAAAACGTACCTCCTGGGACGTATTTCGCGATGTCCAGAAATGTATACAGGGGTACGTATCCATAATGAGCCTGGGTTGCATCATTCATATTAGATGTCACATTTATATTCAAAACTTCTATTGAGATTTTAGTATTAAGCTTTGAAAGTCTATCATCAAATTTTATTAAAAATATGATTTTGAACGTTTTTAACAAAGTAACCATTGACTTCCATATAGTATTTGGCTGCGTTCACAATCGAAATACTATTTGATAAGGAACTACGTTTGAATTTACTACACGATCGTTAGAAAAGTATGTTCTGTGAATGTGAGTAATATGAATAGGTAGTATGAATAACGTAACCTACCCACGTCAGTTGTCTCACTTTACTCCCATTCACAAATTGCTTCATGGGATAGCATAGCGCCCATTAAATGCGCACTTCAAAATCTCACCAGAAGTAGTAGGATACCCGGGTACTTCTTGGCAACTCGGACATATGATCAGCTCTGTGCTTTTGTTTCTCTAGACCGCAGTGTTGGTTTATGTAACACTAATCTAAAACCAGACTTCATTCACCCCAATGGAAATCACAGTTGCACTGTCTAAATCATTTATCCAATAAATACTGCACTATATGTATTCAGGATAAAAAAAATGGCAACTGTGTGGACAAGTGACATATTTAAGCTGCAGTTTTAGTGTGTAAATGGGAAAAAAATCTGATGACAGGCTGAAGTGCAGTGTGATGTCATTATAATCATTGATCCATACTAGTGCAAGTAAGAGACTGGTTTTGAATGCATATATCTACTTAAAGCTAGTTCTGTCATTGTTTTGGAGCACAGCTTATAGATAGCCATAAAGGGATACTTTATCCAAAAATAGGGACCAAAATTTACTCCCTATTTACTCAACCTCAAATGGTTCCATACTTTTTTGAATTCTCTGTTGAACCCAAAAGAAGATATTTTGAAGAATGTTAAAAACTGGTAACCATAGACTTGCATAGTAGGGAAAAAAATGATATGGAAGTCAATGGTTACAAGTTTCCAATATTTTTCTAAATATCTTCTTTTGTGTTTAACAGAAGAAAGTCAGGCTTGTGACAAGTGAAGGGTGAGTAAATGAAGACAGAATTTTCAATTTTGAGTGAACTATCCCTTTAAGGCTAACATAGTCATAATAAAAGCCAAAAAAAAAATCTATTTTTACAGAGATTTGTATCTATTTCAACAAGTTTATACAGTACTATGAAATCTTTTTCACTAATAACTAGGCTACTTTAGTCTACTAACAATGGCTTGAATCTCCATACCAGCTCTAAAATCAGGGTGTGAATTACAGCTGGGGTTGACCCTAAAATTAATTTGATCCTCCTTGTCAAAACAAAATAAGTTGGGGGGGTCAGCTGTTTAATTAGTGAAAAAGTTTCTGATTCTTAAATAATAATATTAATAATTAAAATTATAGATAATATGAATATACATTTGACCACCCCTATAATGGCTCATACCATTGTAAATGCATGATCGAGTCCCATGATACAGCAGGCATGCAGGACAATATTTAATCAGTGGTTTGGAACCAGCATATCTATAGTAAATCACAGAATAGATGCATTGTTCACAAGACACTTTTCTTGTAAAAATAGGCATCTATATTTACAAATAGCCTAAAAGTAAAGCAAAATAAAAACAATTTCTTGTAAAAATATGCGTCTGTATCTACAAATAGCCTAAAAGTGAAGCAAAATAAGACACTTTTCTTGTAAAAATAGGCGTCTGTATCTACAAATAGCCCAAAAGTAAAGCAAAATAAAACACTTTTCTTGTAAAAATAGGCGTCTGTATCTACAAATAGCCTAAAAGTAAAGCAAAATAAGACACTTTTATTGTAAAAATAGGCGTCTGTATCTGCAAATAGCCTAAAAGTGAAGCAAAATAAGAAACCTTTCTTGTAAAAATAGACATCTATATCTACAAATAGCCTAAGAGTAAAGCAAAATAAAAACAATTTCTTGTAAAAATAAGTGTCTGTATCTACAAATAGCCTAAAAGTGAAGCAAAATAAGACACTTTTCTTGTAAAAATAGGCATCTGTATCTACAAATAGCCTAAAAGTAAAGTAAAATAAGACACTTTTCTTGTAAAAACAGGTGTCTGTATCTGCAAATAGCCTAAAAGTGAAGCAAAATAAGACACTTTTCTTGTAAAAATAGGCATCTGTATCTACAAATAGCCCAAAAGTAAAGCAAAATAAGACACTTTTCTTGTAAAAATAAGCGTCTATATCTGCAAATAGCCTAAAAGTAAAGCAAAATTAGACACAGTTTGTATTTGTAATAAATAATCACCTATGCTCGCACATGGAAGTTAAACAGTAAAATAAGTGCAATCTTTCATGGTCATCTACACTCAAAAAAATGAATTTTCAGTTCTGTTCATTTTACCTAAACAATTCATGTTGAATTAATGCCATTGTAGCTATTTTTCATTTCAACGTGATTGCATTATATTAAACTGATTTAAAACTGTCACTCATTGGTTTAACATGAAGTTTTCATTTTAAAAGTACATGTTTCAATCCCTTAGCTCAGTCAAACTGTTATGACTAAAATAAAAAAAATAAATAATAACTTACATGCTTTATTTTAAATATTTTTGTTTGTTAATTTATAGCTTGGCTATAATTATAGAAGTGCCATTAAATAGTTATGGGGTTTTTAAGTTTGTTATTTGTCTTAAATTGTTGTTATTTGAAAGAAAGTGTATTATATCCATTTAAAGGGCATTTGGTTTGTGTTGAATAAAACACACACTAGTCTATTAGTATGCCTAATGACAAAATAAAGCTAATGTGGAGTTTAATAATCAACATTTATTGTTCAAATTTAGTGAAAAGCAACATAAATGAAAATTGTATTTAAAAAAAATAAGGATTTTACTGTTGTTCATATTTATTTTGTATAATGTCTACTTTCCAAGTTTTGAAAAATAAAGCACATATTTTTATATGTACTAATTTTAAATACTTTTATTTATTAATACAATGAATTTTCCATATGCAACATTTTAAACACTGAACAATAATTGGTAAAATAATAAAGAAAATTATACAATTAATTAAGAATAGTGGCCTTCGAATTTAGACATTACAATATACACCTCTGAAATCATTTCACGTTCCAGCACAGTAGGAGGCGGTACGCATTCAAAACGTTTGTATGCGACCCGCCAGTAAATCCATAGAAGAAGAAGAAGAAACTAGATCATTAGACTGATACAAATAATGTTTTTTTAAAAAGTTGATCGCACATATAAAATGTGTGTTTTTATAAAGTCAGTCGGATTGAATGTCAAAACATCCTGGAAAAAAACGACATATCTCAACCTGAAGGAAGCGGAAATTTGCTGTGACGCAATCTGCATATCTGGGCGGCAAAATTCATAAAATGCGTTAATGCTGCGCATGTCTGAAATAGGTCTTCACCGCCGCGCCGTTAACTGGAAAGAAGCACAAAACAAACAGGTACGTGTTCGTCCGTTTCCATTCTTGTTATTAGGAATAGTAATATTAAAATTTTTCATGATGTCGGTTAATACTAATGTGTTATTATGACAGAATGCACGATTTGAAGTCTAAATGAGATTGGCCGCGTCATAAACCGTATTAAACAGCAAACGAATAAGTAACCGTTAACTTAACTCATCTATTAATTTGCATCAATGTTATTAGAAACAATATTAGCCAACAGTTTTATTGTATTGGTTGATCGTTATGTATTTATGGCAGATAATGCACGATTTTAAGCCTGAAACAGATGACCGCGCCACCAATTGAATTGAACGGCAAAGTAACCACTTTTTTCGTCCATTTGCATCAGTGTAATTCTAATTAATTTTAGCCATCTGTTTTATTATGTCAACTGATACGGATGATTTTATGACAGAATCCACGATTTTATGACTGAACAGATCACCGCGCCATCAGCTGAATTAAACATCAAACGAACAGGTATGTGTCCAAGTTTGCACATGTTTTTAATCAAGATTTAACCCACTGTACTACTATCTATCTTTGCACTCTGTTTAATTTTCATGGCATTGATCAAAGATATTATAACAATATTGTGTTGTGTGGTGGATGGTTCAGTGCATTTTGAATGCATTAATGCACATAATTATTGATTACTAAAAATTAATAATAATATCCATATGTATTTGCGTCTTTGGTTGCTAGAATGGTGTGGATGTATGGCTAATCATTTTTATAGTTATTCATATGTTTCTTTCAGAACCAAACACATTTCAGAGTTCTATAAACTTTGTTGTAATAGAAATACTGACTGTAACTATAACCAATAACTGTGGTCAAACTCATCTGTTTTTCTCTTAAAAAAAATTGTGAAATCAGCCTATTTCCAAAAACAGGTAATATTGCAGTATAATTAATACCACAATAATGTTGTCATAACACATGTATTGTAATATAATATGGGAATATTGGTGATGCACATGCCTTGTTGACACTAATGTTTTTATAACAGAATGCCAGATTAATGCCTGAATGCAATTGCCACGCTATCTACTGAATTAAACGACAAACAGGTATGTGCCCATCTATTTGCATTGGTGTTATTAGAAACAAAATGAGTCAACAGCTTTATTATGTAGGTTTATATTAATGTATTTTTGTACTTTTATACTAATGTCCACTAATGCCACGCAAGGCTGAAGTTAACTTTTGTCCCTCATTTCTTCCTGGTGAAGCTCCTGACAGCATGGAGCAAATAAGAGTCTCCCTTCTTTCTGAGGTTAAGAAGAACAACGAGCAAACTCTGAGAAGATTAATGGACCTATCATTTACATTGAGAAGACAAGAGGTTGTCAAAGAATCTCCACTTATTGTTGACTTTATGAGCAGATGGCCAGCTTTGTTCCAAGAAAATGAGGTAATTCACCCTAATATCTAAGTGGGATTTTACATAAAATTATATGTATTTAAATGCCAGTAAGTCACAAAGTAATTTTACCATACAAGTGAGAACACAGGCTAGCTAGCTTTTTTGGGCATACATTAAAGTTGTGGTGTTTTTATCTTTGTGTTTTAGGTTTGTGCTGAATTTGAACCGATAACTGTCGGCTTAATTTAAAAATTCTTCGCAAAGCTGGATGAACACACTCCAAGTCTTCTGAGGATATTTGGCAAGAAAGGTGGAGCTCAGGGACAAAGGATAAGGAAACTTCTTGTGCCACTTACACAGGTA
>CAIGQW010048532.1:0-12980 GCA_903798125.1 Danio choprae
GACTTGTGGGGGAAACCGGAGCACCCGGAGGAAACCCACGCCAACACAGGGAGAACATGCAAACTCCACACAGAAACGCCAACTGACCCAGCCGAGGCTCGAACCAGCGACCTTCTTGCTGTGAGGCGAACGTGCTACCCACTGCGCCACTGTGAGGCCAGTTGAGAAATCGTACTAAGTAATTAATTTGTGAACTGGACAGATCTGACTGCATCTGTTCTTGAGTCAACAACTGACTGATTAAAATGATCCGGTTAGAGTGAGTCAGCTGTTAACAATTTAAATTATATGAATTAGTGAGTATACGGTTAAAGACTCACTGAATCAAATGATCTGGTCAGAGTGAGTCTACAGTTAAAGACTCACTGATTTAAATGATCTGGTCAGAGCGAGTCTATAGTTTATGACTCACTGATTAGAATGATCCAATCAGAATGAGTCTAGAGTTATCAACTTACAAATTATCATTTCAGAGGAAGTCTCTAGTCTACAGTTAATATCAGTGAGTCTACAGTTTAAGACTTTCAAAATCAAATGATCCAGTCAGAGCAAGTTTATGGTTAACGACTCACTAATTCAAATGATACAGTCAGAACGATTCTATGGTTAACAATTCACTTATTCAAATGACTTATGCAAATGACCCATCAGACCAAGTCCATAGTCTACAGAAAAATACTGATTCAAAGTATATTAATCAGTTAGTCTAGGGTTAAAGACTCACTTAATCAAATGATCCGTTCAGAGCGAGTTTATAGTTAACAACTCAATGATTTTAAATGATCCAGTCAAAGCAAGTCTATGGTTAAAAAAAACACGTATTCAGATGGTCTGTTGAGAGTGAGTCTAGAGTTATCAACTAACAAATGATCCCATCAGAGCAGGTCTCCAGTAAACAACTCACAGTTTACAAACTGATCCATAATTCATAAAAATGTAAGTGTGAATCTTCTCAGCTTGAGTGTTGTGACTGCTGCCAAAGTAGCTAATGAACAATGTCTAATAAGTAATTAAGATGTGTTATTGTAAACAAATACATAATCTGCTGTAAAAATTATTATCTGTATAAGCCCACTGTATAAAGTGCTTGACTGTGAAATTATCTATAATTTGTTTCACCCTCTGAATGAGGTAGATATTAGTACAACCAATTAATTATTAAATAAACACAGAACATGTTTTCAAAACTCTTTACTGTTTGAATAACATTCAATTATGCAGTCAATCTTGACACTTATCAGCTATAACCTAAAGTTAGTAGTGGTCTAAAGTTCGCAGTTCCCCCATGCACCGAATGATAGCCAATCATAGACCTCTATGGTGAATAAGCATTTTGGTGAAAAATTTAATGCAACAGAATTCAAATGTTTCTGTTAAATGTTTATTTTTTAAAAACGTGTGTTAAATGATTTATAATAATAGAATATGGAATATAAATAAATTATTAATTCATCTATGCTTTCAACTATGTATTCATACAAAATTGTTCTATTCGTTTTAAGAAAATAATTTTTAAACAACAGTTGAGTTAATGAAGCAATCCTCGTGTTGGAGCAAATATTTAACCAATCCAGCTGGGTCAAAACAGCCTGGAGCTGAGTCTGTCTCTTTTTGACACAGCAATCAGATGCCAAAATTATCCACATTACGTTGTTTTTAACCCAGCATTTTGTTTATAGTCCATTTCTGTTCATCTGAGCAGGGATGCAGCAATTAACCGATTTCAATATTAACCACATTTTAATTCGTTATGATTAATAAATCGTAAAGGCCCCTCAACAATATTTCTCTTGCCTTTACAATTTATGAACTGAAAGGACTGGAAATAAGTGTACAATTTGTAAAAAGGCCCTGATGTAGGTGGGGTTCTGCAGGCTATTCCTTGTTTTGTTCCAAAAGGACATATGTATGTCCTGTATAATAACTAGCTAATATTTAATTCTAAATATACAGAGCTTGTTTCTTTTTGTTTGTTTTCATAGTATTTTGAAAAAGGCAGATATACCATTGAAGTGAAAAAAAGGTTTTTTTGTTTTTTGACTTTGGTCCAAAAATCCCTACTTTGGTGAACAAAATGAAAATACTGAACAATGCTGCAATATGGTTTATCAAAAGAGCCTTTCAGCCTTTGATTGGGCTTCTTTGTGTAGCTTGTATCTAATCCCAAATAGACAAAGACTATTTTTTTATTTTGATTATTATGCACTACTATTATTTTTTTATTTGCAGTGTTAAAGTATGAAAGGGGCCTCACAGTGGCTCAGTGGGTAGCATGTTCGCCTCACAGCAATAAGGTCGCTGGTTCAAGCCTCGGCTGGGTCAGTTGGCGTTTCTGTGTGGAGTTTGCATGTTCTCCCTGTGTTGGCGTGGGTTTCCTCCGGGTGCTCCGGTTTCCCCCACAAGTCCAAAAACATGCGGTATAGGTGAATTGGGTAAGCTAAATTGTCTGTAGTGTATGAGTGTGAATGGGTGTGTATGGATGTTTCCCAGAGATGGGTTGCAGCTGGAAGGGCATCCGCTGCGTAAAACATATGCTGGATAAGTTGGCGGTTCATTCCGCTGTGGTGACCCCAGATTAATAAAGGGACTAAGCCGAAATGAAAATGAAAGAATGAATGAATGAAGTATGAAAGTATTACTCATGTTTAAGTCTATTACCTTTTTTTTGCTCTTGTCTTTAATTCCAAATAGGGAAATTGACTTTTGGCTTGTTTTTATTATTACTTTGTGCTGTGTTTCCATGTGATTTTATAATCTAATAGTGTTATGAAATTAATTATGATTTTTGTGAAACCGTGATTATTCCTTAGACTATAATCATACCAACAAAATATATAATCACTGCATCCCTACTTCTGAGATGGAAGAAGCGTGAGAAGATGAGATTGATTGATTGATTGATTGATTTATTTATGCTGGCATATCCTTTAGAAGGACCAATAAAAGCATAGTGATGAACTCAAAAGTGCAGCCAAACTTTATTGCGTGTGAATCAGTCATGCCTGAACTGCGGCTTTCTGGTATCATGGCAGCTCAGAGTGATGAAGAAGCCTGGCCCTGCAATTCAGATCCCTGACCAATGATCCTGATTAAAAACCTCGTGCCTTGCGGAGAGATCAATGGAAGGGGAGTGGAAGTTGCTTATTCAGCAGCAGAGGGAGCGTGATTGGGGTTAGACTCGGAGCAGAGGGAGTCAGAAGTGGAGAACCACAGTTTGCTGATGACTTTGCACATCACGCTTCATAGAAAAGTAAAAGGAGACTGCAGCAGACGGCAAACTGTCACCAGGCCCTACAACAACATCAAAGTGCTCCAATTCTCATTTGTTTAAACGAGACCAAAGGACAGGATTGCTTTGTCGTATGTGAACGTTTCCCTTCCCGCTTTGATTTTCAAAAAGAAGAGCGGTCCAAAGGGCTTTTAAGGGAAAATATTTTGGTGATGCCTCTAAAAATAAATGCAAAATCAATTTAGGTTTCCTTTCTTATAAAAACTTATTCTGTTTTTATATTTGGCTATAGCTGCAAAATCAAACTGAAAAAAACGAGCCGTGTTTATTTTGTTGGTGTTCAGGGAATATGTTCACTTTATAAATCCAGAAATTATTGGATGCCATGGGCCAGAATATAGTGTTTATGTGTGAATTTGAACGCAATTTGTTCTGATTTCATAAGCGTTTCGGTGAGATGGTGAGAGGTCAGATGTCAAATTAGTGAGAAATTAGTAACATTTTAATTTATTTTTATTAATTCATTAATTTATTTTGGTTAATCTAAAAGATTCCATAAAAAAAGCCTTTCTATAAATCTGCAGAAATGTAACTGGTCCTTCAAGAGTTCACACTTAGCTGATGATTGGTAATATAGCTTGTTTGGCATGCTGTCCCGGGAGAGAGCCCTGAGCTCACGAGATCCTCGAGCCCTGGGCTCCCTCCCGTTCGCAGGGCGAGAGGGGAGCTTGAGCTCAGGTAGATCTCGATGAACTCCCCCGACTTATTGTGGGCTTGTAAATGGTATTGCTTAGTGTGTTCGATTTACTTAAATTGCGAGTTTTTGGACTGTGGGAGGAAACCGGAGAACCCGGGGAAAACCCACGCGATCACGGGGAGAACGAGCAAACTCCACACAGAAATGTCGACTAGTTTAGTTGAGACTTTAACCAGAGACATTCTTGCTGTGAGGCGACAGTGCTAATCACTGGGCCACCGTGTCGCCCATCTGGGAAGGGGGAGTAGGGGTGGGTGGGGGGAGTTCTTCAAGACGAAGATACTGCAAAAAGGGAACTCTGGTTATTTATGGTGATCTAGGAATCATCTGATTGGTGCATCGATTGCGGGCTAATGCGGGCCAGCTGTAAGCAATCATAAGCACGTGATCCTCTCGAAATTAGTTTATAAATAAACTTCACTTAGTGAATCAGTTTGTCTTATGAACCAAGAAATGTTACTCTGATATATATCTTTAATTTGTGATGTAACTGTGAAACTGCTTATATTATAAAGTTTTGCCCATAAAGGTGTCAGTTATCAACCTCAAGATATGTTTATTTCAAACACAGTCATTTTTCATTCTGAAAAGTAATTTGTTGTCATATGCTTCATTTTGAGAAGCCAGTGTCCTGCTTCCCATTTGGTTCGGTGCCTTACTAAAGGATGCCAATGTTGTTGTTTTGAAATTTGGACTTTCGGACAGCCAAAATCAGATACCATAAAAAATCAGCTTGATTTGATGCCTATCTCTGTCATACCTCAGACCAAATACCACAGCTAGACATTCCTCATTTCAATCACAAAAGAGTCACATTGACCCGCAAACCATCAGCTGTCCTCATTCAGCCCTGCTCCATCCCTTTAATACCTCAATACCTCCAAACAAAGGACTGAACGCTTGTGCGTCTCAGAGCAATACTGCTTTGGTTCGTTCCTGAATGATAAATCATTTGAATCAATAATTCAACAATCTGCTCATAAAGACAGTCACTTTTTTGCTTATAAATGAACCAATCACTTTTATATAAATCATTTATTATAGATTTCAGTACAGATATAGATATAGATTTCCGTAAATCTCTCATTAAGACAGAGACCTGTCACCACCTACTGGCAGTTTTACTGTCATAAATTTATTCATGACAAACCTAAGCCAACCAAAGCTGCCAGCACAAAAACACAATTATTAAATAAAATATCATTTTTGAAAAATACCCCAAATTATAATATTATAAGTCTCACCCCTAATGCACCATTCACACAGGGCGTCTGCGTTAACATTTGACAGAGGACGTGTCTGAAGTTTCACCCTGATGCGATCATCATAGGGACTAGTGGTGTAACGGATCACAATTCTCACGATTCGCATCACACTGCGGTTTTTGAGTCACGGATCGGACCATTTTTCGGATCAGCAAAAAAGGGAGGAGACAAATCAACCAGAACTTAGAACTTGTAATTTTAATAAAAATAAAAATCAAGAAAGAACCAGCTGAAAAAAGATATTCAAATACGAAAAATGATCTTTGCTACTATTGCTGATAATACTAAATATAGAAATCTTACATCTTGTACAACATATCATATTTATTGTCAATTAATGATTCAACAATTCACACATAAAACTTTATTTCATTATAGGTGGATCATTTTTGAAAACCTATTCAGTGACATAATTTTGATGGTTGTTTGTCGCCACCCATTGGTTACACAATGTAATTGCTACAACAATCACAAGCGTCAAGTTCCATTAAACGGTGATTTTAATCTTTACCATAAACATCAGTGTTTATATCTGAACTATAAACTGTTATCCCAGTACTTCTGTGTTATTTAATTGTTTATAACTAACCGAAAAAGTGTAAAAACTGAATCTTTCTCGATCAAATGCAGATTTGAATGCAGCGCATCGAAGGATTAATAAACATATGCAAATGATTATCATTTATCATTCATATTGCGCGGGTTTGAATTGAGATCACGATCTTTTAATGTTTAATTGTGCAGCTTTACACTGAATGCATTAATGCAGGCTACACAAACAGAGACAGAAAACACCTTTAATTAATAACCTAAGAAAGCATTTAGGTAGGTCCCACCACAACTTTTCCCATCATCATTATATTTTACAGGGAAGCCAAAATGCTTTCATGCACGTGATTTGAATGATGCGGGAGCCGATCTCTCTGCAATTGTTATAAATGTTGGATTAACCTACAAGTTAAAAAAAAAAGTTATTAATCCGTGGGTCACGTGCGTTCCGAACTGTGGGTTGTGATCCATTACACCCCTAATAGTGACAAAAGCCAATCACATACCACTATACACACCACACTGCAAAAAGAGTTTTTGCCTTGTTTCTAGTTAAAATATTGATAAATTCTTATAAAGCACGAAGCATTTTCTAGTCAAGTAAAAAATACTGTCTTGTTTTTATAAATAGTAAGTCAAAGTGAAGTACATTTTTCCTTAAAACAAGCAAAATAATCTGCGAATGGGATAAGCAAAATAATCTTGTTTTTGCATTGAAATAAGATTATTTAGCTTACCCCGCTGGCAGGTTATTTTAATTGTTTTAGGTAAAACTCACTTAATTTTTGATTTGAAGTGAAATGACATATAATTTCTGACTACAGGACAATATTTTTTGCTTCTTTAAAAATGCGTCTTGATTTAATAATTTTTCGATATTTAGACTAGATATTAGACAAAAACTTTAAGTAAGAAAAGCAGTTTTTGCAGTGGATTAGTCAGTCTTGGATGATTCATGGGATGTATATAAAGATTGATCATAAGCTTTTCCTCCATTTTGATGTTCCGCTATTCTCTGGTGTTCTACGGGTGTAACTGGCTAGCATCTGCACTAGGATACTTGGTCCTTGATAAGTTACAGAGCAAGTGCAACTCAAAGGACCCACAATTCAGTTTGCCAATGGTTGACGTCATTCCATTCAAAGTAAATGAGACGAATTAAAGCAGATGCCCACAACATTATTATATTCTATAGAGCTGCTTTACAGTTACTTAAGTTAATTTGTCTTTAAAAATTTGCATTGGTTATTTTGTCATTCTATTCTGCATTTTATTAAGCTTTATTTAAAAATAGGCCACTTGTCTTTATCAGCTGCTAATACATTCATTCATTCATTCATTCATTTTTTCAATCTAAAAATAATTTGTGACTGAATCACAAAAAAGATGATTTAAAATCTGGAATCTAAGGACTCAAAAGTTTAAAGTTTAAAGCCTTTAAAGTTGTTGGAATTACGTTTTTAGCTATGCAAATCATTAATCAATTTTTTTTTCATATATATTAGTAGTATATTTAGATTTATAGGAAATTTGCCAAATGTCTTAACCTTGTTACATTTACCTAATAAGAAAAATCTAATATATTTACCATTAAATGCATTTTTGGTTATTGGCAAAATTATTAAATTGTTTAATATGCACATGCAAAATAAGGTCTGGGGTCACATTTGTTGACTTATGCTTCATTTTAGGAGCCAATGTCCAATTTGCCATTTGGTTTTTAGCCCCACTAAAAATGTATGCCAATGTTGTTGTGGGATTTGGACAGCCAACATCAGATACCATAAAAAAGGAGCTGGATCTGATGCTAACCTCTGTCTAACCTCGGTGATTCTGACCAAATACCACAGCCAGACATTCCTCATCTTGATCACAAAAGAGTCGCACTGACCCCCAAACTCTAGCCTGTCCTCATTTAGCTCTGCTCCATCAATTTAATTCCTCAATTCTGGCCAATAGCAAGATTTTCCATGCCCATTAATGCCACTTTGCACATAGAAACGCAGCAAATGAGCTGCTATAATTGAAACAACTGCTTTTTTCCCCCAATTTGTTGGGAACGTGGAACTGGCTGATGAATATCTTTGTGGAAGCAGGTCTAATATACACCGAATTTAGGAATTTGCTTCTTAGAAACAGCGAGTTTGGACATGGTTCACGGTTGCCCCTGAAATTGGGGTCATAAGCATTTGACAAAAGGTTGAGTTTACAGAAGTGACGTCTTGTGCACCTGGTCTGCATAAAACCAGAGGGTGACCTTGGCTGTTTATGAGTTATCAAAGCCCCCAGACAAGGACTATTGTCAAATCTGCGAAGAAACAAAGAGTCCTTCAGATCTGGCAAGGTTAACAAATACATCTGCTAAAGTAAACAGAGGGAAGTGAAGAAAAGTCTGAAAAAAGGGGCAAGATTGAATGCGTTTAGAGAAACAAGTGAGGCTCAGAAGGACTAAAATAGAGATTGTGAATCATTATAAAAAAGATTTCGAGCAACTTTAGAGATAGATCTGCCTCCATGTATGCAATTTAGCACAATCATATTCATTACTACTGAACAAGGTTAATATAGTAAATCATACCGTAAAACATATTGGTTAATTAACCACTGTAGGACTGTATATTTTAAAAGAAATTTAGTTTAGTTTAGTTAGTTTTTCTGTTCAGTTATATTTTCAAATTGCATTATTATGGGACCTTGATCTCTTCTCGGACAACATTTGATATTCTTACTTCTGCACTTCAATAAAGATATGCATATGATAATTCCTTTTTTGTCATTTTTAATTATTTTAAATCAGAGGTGCCAAAACTTTTTCTTACGAAGGGCCAAAATCTAAGCTTGATTGAGAGCTGTGGGCCGGAAGTAAATATAGCAAACTGTAGGAAGTTGCCATGGATAATTTCCAAATTTATTTAATAATAATTATAAATACATAGCAAAAATTACTTCAACCGTATTTACTAATGCATTATATATTTTTGAAAATGTATATTAGTTTACCGAATAAACTAGTCATGCTGAACTTGCCTTAGCCTTGATTTGCAAGCTGATGTCTTCAGCTTTGTCCCCTATTCGTTAAGTGACAGTATGTACATTTTTTACAAATCTGATTCATTTACAACATTTAATTGAAACATTTCATCTCAATTTGTTGTTTTTTTGTAGATCAACAATAAAACAAACAAACAAAAGGTTGCATTAAAATAGAAATGAGAATCTCTGTTAGAAGCATTCACCAACCCTTCCCAATCATTTTCCCTCTGGCGGGACAAATCAAAGGATACAAAGGGCCAACTTTGGCCCGCGGGCCCTAATTTGGCCATCTCTGTTTTAAACAATAAATTGTTTGTGTTAATGAGTTGCCACAAAAATAAATTTAAATAAATCAATCAAAATTAAACTATAAATGGAAAATGAAAAATAAATGAATAAATAAAATAAAATAAAAAAATGTAAATAAAATGAGACCACATATACCAATGAACATAACAAAATAAACTGTTTATATACAATATCTTTCTTACCTGGTTCTGTATTATATATAAATCTGTAGCCATTAAATTCTCCCTTTGGTTCCTTCCATGAGACAAGAAGCTTTCCTGCACTCACAACTTTAAATCGAAGTCTTCTTGGAGCTGGAACTGCAAAAAAAAAATAAAATAAAAATAAAAATAAAAATGACTGGAAATATACATTGAAAATAAAAATGTAATAAATAAATAATATAAAACTTCAAGTTAAGGTTTTTTTGAAGTCACATTCGCATCCTTCTATTTAAATTAGCAATGTCAATTTCATATGTTGTTATTACTGTTAATCTTACATGATCCAAATAAATCTAGAAACCGAAATGCAAAGTTTTATTCAAAAAAGTTGGTAATTAAGAAGAGAATGTGACTTTTAAAGGTCAGAAGAATAGTTGTCCGCTATTTTCTAAAGCATCCTAAATACCAGTGAGGCTCAAAAGAAGGAAAAGTCTTAAAACAGTCCAACAAAGCACATTACTTGAATTTATGAGTGTCTTTGGCCATAAACAACTGATTAGAGGTCACTTTTTAAACTCGTCTGACCCATGATCATTTGTTTGCCCTACATGAGAAATCACCACACCCAGACACCACACATGTAAAGCATTGAAACATTGATTAATCAATGTTTCTTTGTTCTTATTTAGTTCACATGCCCAGAGAAAGAAGCCAAAAAGTTACATGAAGTAAAAATGAAGAAAACACTTTGGCACAAAGAAAAAAGAAAAATATATAAAACCCAGATGTAAATACTATTGGAAACAGGATATTTAGAAAACAGATATAAGAGGTAAAACTGGTCTACTGTATAGGCACACCAACCTGAAGAACTGAACACTGCTGGGTTTCCTGCGGGGTGAACATCTCCTTTTTCATCGACACTTAAAATACACACAGTCCAGCGTGTGTCTTTTGGAGAACTATTAATCATTTGCATACATCATTCATTCATTTTCCTTCAGCTTAGTCTCTATTTCAGAGGTCGCCACAGCAGAATGAACCACTAACTATTCCAGTATATGTTTTACGCAGCGGATGCCCTTCCTGTCACAACCCAGCACTGGGAAATTGCATTCGTCAACATATGCAAAAACATTTTTTAGTGTGTTTACTTGCAAAAAAAAATGAAAGGAAGGTTTGGGTCGAAATGTTTGTTAGTGGTTAATGAATCATTTAAAAAGCTATTTTTCTTCTTACAATACGTTTGGTGACAGGGTTGAGGTGTTGAGTTTAATAGAGTTACTGTAACTATTAAATATTCTGAACATAACATGACTTATCTTCAAGTCCTGCTGAAAGTACATTGACTGATTGAATGATGTGTGTTACTATTTTAGGGGTTTAAACAATAAAAACATATTACTTACTCACACTTAAAGGTGCTGTATGTACGTTTTTGACTCTTCTAAAGCATAAAAATACAATAATATGTTTGCAGATATTTAAGAAACATGCCAAGTGAACATACTTGTTTATCTGGAAAACATTGCTGAAGTCAGTTATTCTGCTTTGAAAATGTCTGTTACGCTGTCTTTGTTTTGGTTCTTTTAACCTGCCCAATGCCACTTTAGCCAATTTCAGCACCCCCTGTTGCCTTGTTGGAAAACCACGTATTTCATTCATTCAGTCAGAAAGGCTCTCAAAGCGTGTACCCGTGACTGAAATGCGTCCTCCGGTGGACAGTAGCAGACTCCGAAATGAGACGCAGATTCAGAGTTCCACATGAGGCTATTAATTAGCAAATAATCTAAATATTACAAACGTAAACATTAGGTGAGCAGGTTATATTGTACTTAACAACACGCTACGTGACGAGATTTGCAGTGAAAAGCAATTTGGCTGTTTTCGCCAGATAAAAAAAATTACAGACATGTAAATACAGCCATTCAGAAGCACAGAATATGCACTCACATAATGATAAGATTTATAATCTACTTAATACATATTAAACCTCTTTAACATTATTAAATGTACATGCTGAATCACTGATGTGTTGGTTTTGAGTCACAAATCTAAAGTTCAATTTTAAATGGCTTATTTTATTTTTAAGATCTGAAGTAAACTATCTGCTGCTGCTTTCAGTAGTATGGCAATAAATGTCATGTTAAACGGCATTCAAACTCACATTGTTAGCATTTAACACTGAATAAAGCACATGAGGTGTACCTGATGTGATCATGAGGCTGCAAGAAATAGAAGCCGTTTCTAATATATCAATTCAAGGTGATGGTTAGAACAAAAACGAATTTTAATATGGAGAATATTCCTTCTATTGCGTGCCAATGCTTTTATATAGAACACGATTTAAATCAGCCTTTAGGCTCGATAGTCAGACTCTCGTTTTTTTGGTCCTCAATCTGGCAACCTGCACTTGCTTTTTTTTTTATTCAAGAATGCAATACCTAGTTCAGCCACTGGGCGTCAAACTTATATACTGCACTTTTAAGTGCATGGTTCTAAACTTTTATAAATTTCTTTCTTCTGCTGAACATACAACAAGATATTCTGAAGAATGTTGGGGGAAAAAAGCAGCCATTGATGTCCATATAGGACATATAAAAAATACCATGAAAGTGACTTACCTTTTTCCCAGCATTCCACAATAAATTTTTCCCAGCATTCCACAAATCTTTTTTTGTGTGTTTAACAGAAGAAAAGAAAACATTCAAACAGGATTTGAACAAGTGGATGTTGAGTAAAAGATGACAGAATAAAATTATATGAATATGTATTATACAGTGGTGTGAAATAGTGTTTGCCGCCTTTCCGGATTCATATTTTTTTGCATGCTTGTCACACTTTAATGTTTCAAATCATTAAACAAACTGAAATATTATGTAATAAATGCAATGTAATGTGCATTTTATATAGCGCATTTATTGTATATGGCTATACACCTGCAGCACTTTGCAATTGAGTGAGGGGGTCTCTCCTCACCACCACCATGTGCAGCATCCACCTGGCAGTCACAGTTTAGTCAAAAAAAAAAAAACACAGGTAAACCGACATGCAGTTTTACATGAAGGTTTTTATTATTAAGGTAAAAAAAAATAGAAAACTACATAGCACTGTGTGAAAAAGCATCTGCCCCTTAATCCCAATAACTGGTATGGCCACTCTTAGCAGCAGCAACTGCAATCAAGCGTTTTTCCATAACTTGAAATGAGTGTGTTACAGTGCTGAGGAGGAATTTTGGCCCATTCATCTTTGCAGAATTGTTGTAATTTAGCCACATTGGAGGATTTTCAAGCATGAGCTGCATTTTTAAGGTCACACCACAGCATCTCAATTGAAATCAGGTCAGGACTTTGACTAGGCCACTCCAAAATCTTTATTTTGTTTTTATTCAGGCATTCAGAAAGGAACTTGCTGGTGTGCTTTGGATCATTGTCCTGCTGCAAAACCCAAGTTACTGTAGCTTCAGCTTAAGGCCACCAACAGAAACCCAGATATTCTCCTTCAGGATGTTTTGGTACACGGCAGAATTCATGCTTTCGTTTATCACAGCAGGTCTTCCAGTTCCGGTAAAACAGCCCCATTATACTACCACCACCACATTTTACTGTTGGTATGATGTTCTTTTTCTGAAATGCATTGTTACATTTACGCCACACATGATGGGACAAACGTTTACCAAAAAGTTCAACTTTTGT
>CAIGQW010048537.1:0-14531 GCA_903798125.1 Danio choprae
ATCACACCGAACATGCTTTTCCGTTCCAAAAACAGAAGCGCGGTGCACTTTTCATGTCGCTAGCCAACGACTGAATCAGCTGCGTATTGTGCGCCAGTGTTACTGTTATCATTAATATGATTTAATAATTGAATAACATTGTGATATTCAAGATTTGTGAGTTATACAGCAACTCAAAACAGCAACCACAAGTCTCTCCTCCATCTTCCAAAGTCTCCGTAGTCGTCTTGACAGCACAAACAGTGCAGGCACCTCAACGGAAACCCCGCCTCTGCTTTCATTTGATTGGACGATGAAACAGACGTGACTGACGTAACGTGCTTTTTCCACTCAGAGTTGACTTTTTTTTCAACTGCGAGCACACGGCGTGCAGCGGGCGCTTAAAAGACGAGGCGTGCAGGGCGCATAAGCAGCGCACACAACGCTCGCGGCCGTTAGTAAATCATTCAAAAAAGGCGCCTCAACGTAAAAATCGCGTTCGGTGTGTTCGGCCCCTAACGGACGCGAGCGCCCTGCAAAAATAATTTACACGGTTCGGTTTGGTTATGATTATCATACCATCGAGTCAGTTCAATTCGATATCACGGTGCATTGATGATGCTTTCCATAAACAATTGAATATTTTACCTCACAGCACAACAATTCTTGTATTAAAATGTACAATTTTTAAATACTTTTTATACGTATTTGCAACACAATCTTGTCCTTTAATTCAAGCAGTCATATATATATATATATATATGAACTGTACCTTTAATTTGACCTGCTGAAAGAATGCATCAAACAAAACTCAAGTACATCCACAGAACAGCATGAGCATTTATAGCAAATAAGCTAATGTATCCTGCTTGCTTTTTGAGCGTTGTCGAACAAGTTGTTAAACGCTATGATTGGTCATGATTGGCTGTAACGTGCTGGTGCTGTTCACCGATAAGTGACACTGATAAATGGCAGCGGCGATCACAGCTGATCCCTGATAGACGCTGTGGAGAAAACTTGCTCTGAAGACGCTCGTGTCTGGATCCACAAGAATCGCTTTAACAGCCGAGAGGGGGGGAAACGTCACGCTAGCAGGTCAAAGAGGCCACAGTGTGAGAAAGAGAAATGGAGTTTACTTTCATTTTCTCCAGAAGTGAAATAGGGGCTTCTGCTGTATCTGTGAATGACTGTCCAGCAAACACACACGCGGTGAATTGTGCAGAGTTTCTGCGTTTTAATTACTCAGGCTCACCTCCCTCACCATAGTATTCTACCGCGATATAGCGAGTATGAGATAAATGACGTCAGTACGTAATAACCAGTTAGGATCCATTACTGAACCGATACCGAATTGTCTGCGTCTGCATCGCAGTGCACCGAAGAAACTCTTAATTTTGACACCCCTAGGTAAAAGCGTTACATCAGTCTCTCTCATCTTCATTCCCCAATCAAATGAAAGCAGAGGCGGGGTTTCTGTTGAGGTGACAGCAGTGTTTGTGTTGTCAAGACGACTACGGAGACTTTTAAAGATGGAGGAGAGACTAGTGGTCGCTGTTTCCAGTTATCTGGAGCTGTGGGACTTTACAAATCTTGACTATCACAATGTTATTAAACATTACAATTATAACAATATGAAGAGCAACACTGGCGCACAACACGCAGCTGATTCAGTCATTGCATTTACGTTCGATGTGATCGGCCCCTTAATAAACAGGTAGTATGTTCCAAAGCTTGCCAACTCTTGTTACATGCTCAACTATATACATTGTTTATCACAATAGAAGTACATACTTTTATAAGTAGGCAAACTGGGATGCAGCAACAATAAACGCTAACATCACAATTACAAATACTGGCTGTCGTGATACCAATTTACAGTGGTGATGTGATGTGTGTATGTGTGTTTGTTTGTGTGTGTAAATGTGTTTGTTCTTTCCCCGTCCAATGGTGTATACATGCGTTTGTACATGCATGTCTATGTGATTTGTGTCTTTCTTTCCCTGTCTGCGTGGATGTGCATGTGTGTTTTCCTCTCCCGTTTCCCCCAGATACTATGCGGAGTACTACCAGCAGTACCAGCAGCTGCAGCAGTATCCTCAGTACCAGTACGCGTACCCGTCTCACAGCGCACTTGCGGCCATGTCGGCGCTGCAGTCTCTGCCCGGCGTGTCCGCTCAGCAGGTGGCGACGCTCGACTCGCTCAGGCCAGTGCTGCCCGCCGCCTCCGTGCCTGCCGCTGCCGCCATCGCCATGGCAACACCCCGCGTGTATGAGCCACCGCCGATTCCGCCGTCGCACAAGGAGCCCCTCCTCCGCCGCCCCGAACTCGCCCTACACACCCCTGAAACACCCTTCCGATAGTGTGCTCCACGTCCTCTCTGCCTCTCCTTTCCTTGTGCTGCAAGTGTGTATGTGTGTGTGTGTCAGAAAGAATCCACAGGTGTTTGTTTATGACGTGTGTGTGTGTGTGTGTGTGCGCTTGGGTTTAAGACGGTGGCCGTGTCGGTTTTAACTACAGACTGGAGTCTCTAACCTTGGTTCTGATCTCACACACACACCCAGCGCAGTCAGTCAGGGCTGAAAAGGGAAACCGCATGCTCTCATTCCTGCACACTTAACCAACGTAGTAACACATCGTCTGTTTTAAAGAAACCTTCAATCTACCGCCAATTAGTTTTGAAGGGGGGGATAGGTTAGGCACTAGCCATGATGATGCTTTTTAACTTTTTATATTCCTAAGTGTTTGTAGTCTACCAATGAATACTGGACTTGATATTTTTTTTAATACTGCTCGACGATAGAGTTCTATACGCTGAACCAGTTTACACGTTATTTTAGTTAAGATTTCAGAAGCATAAGTTGAATGTATGTTTACTCCAAAGGTGTGTGAAGTGTAGGACCAGGGTTGGACAGTATTTTTTTTTACATGTCTTTTGTGTGTGTGTGCGTTTCTTGTTTTTCTCTGGGACTGTGGTGTAGCGTGTATGCTTTCCATTGGTTGTCCTGACAGGAACGCACACGTGTACACGTGCACAGGGAAGCAACCTCGATCCACACGCACATATACATACGCATCCCTCACACGTCAGATGGGAGAAACTTTAGTGATGACCTCTAACCCCACCCTTCATCCCTGTCCACCCATCCTGAAAGCTGAAAGACACTGTGACTCTCTCCCCTCCAACTTTAATGTAGCTACTTCCATAGATATGGTGATTTATATGGGAAACGACCAAGCAGAGGAAGGTGTAGCTAGTCAGCTTTTGCTGGGATCTGTCTTATGGGAGCGTCTCCATGCTCGCCAACTTAACTGCCATGATCCATTGTAGAATCTGTTTTTTTTTTTACATGTCTTTTTATTAATGCTATCATGTTTTTATAAACCGTGACAAGGGACTCAAGTATCCATTTAAAGAGACGTACTTCTTTTAATCTTTAACTTTTGTTTACACCTGCAAGAGGGACGACGTGCTCTTTCTTGTGGCTTTTTCCACAGTGATTGTTTATAGCCAAAATTCTCTTTTTTTATATCTAGATAAACAGCCAAAATCATGAGTGGCCTCTGATTCTTATGCCTTAGTAGTGAAATGTATTAAAGTTTTGCTATATTTTACCTGTAGTCTTACAATGTGAAACTGGAATTAAGGCTACACGAAAGTGCTGTATATTATGTGGTGCTGTGATTTGGGATTAAATGAATTGGGAGATTCCTATCAGTTTCTTTCAGTCTTCCTGCTCATTTCGCTGCTGCAACTCCATAGATGACCCTCACTGCATTTCTCTCCATCTCTCTTTGCATCTGCCTCTCATTTAGTGACAGTACTTCATTCGTTTATCATCATGCCCCTGTTCGCGCATACGTGCTGAGGATGCCAGTGTGTGAATGTGATCTTAGAAAATGTTTTGCATCGACATTCATGTCTGTAGTTTCTATCACAGTAACTTTTATTGCCGCAAGTGTTCTCGAAACGAGAAGACTTAAAGATCTGTACACGATCTTTACCAACTATAACAAGCCTTCAAATAAAGAGCCTGCCTGATTATTTTAAAGAGGAAACTCAAGAGCTTTTGCTTGGAGCTTTTAGCTGTTCTTGCCTTCTGAATGTTTCATGATTGTTTTTCCTTTGTGAAACGACCAGACTCGTATGAATCGGAGCCCTGAAAAGAAGCTAAAGGACTAGAGACTGATCCCAATCTCACCCCTGTCTCTATGGATGGGGTAAGTCTGGGGGCAACCCCACTCTATCCCCCCCCCCCAGCTACACACACCATACCAAACCCCTTCCCCGGGAGCAGCAAAATCTTCAACCCAGCTTTTGGTACTTTTATTAATCACCCACATAGTCCCCATGCAACTTCTTTAACAGGAGTGTGGTACAATGGCTATTCCTTCACATGCTTTTATGATGCAAGCATATTGACAGGTTTATGTATTAGCATCGGGGGCATATTCTGATATTTGTAAATGATAGGGATACAAATGTAAGTTATCTCCCAAAAGGCTTCGCTCGCTTTTGCTTCCATTGTGCATGTTTCTTTAATTTTTTTCCACCCGCATAAACGAACATACTTTTCTGATGTGACTGTTCCAACTGAACTAGGTCCCTATGGAACTGTGGAGACCGTACGCAGTGCTGGTTTGGGGGGAAGAAAGTTAGCGTCGCACAATGCACGGGAAGCTCTCTCTCACTCCATTCAGGTAAACGCACTGTGCCTCGCCCCCTTTCTACCTGTCGTTCTCCCTGATAGCGTTTGCGCCTGACCGCGTATCCGCTCTATTTCTCCTCACCACCACCCTACCCCTCTTGTAGATTCCTCACTTCTCGTCACAATTGCCATAGCCAATGGGGTTCTCTAAAACACCAGTGTTATGCTATTATCTGCCAAAAAGGGGGGCGGCGGGGGTGACCATTTACTGCTTCTGTGGTTAGTGTTCTTGGTAACGGGTGGGCGCTTGGTGCTGGATAACTGATCTGTTGGTTTAGCTTCAGAGAGAATGTGGTGATCGTGTGTCCAAATGCAGAAAAGTGAATGGTACTGTTGTGGTGGTCAGTGAATGAAAGAACACTTTAAATGAATGCTAATTTTACAACTCGCCTAGAGTCAAACAGTTGAGTTGTAATTTTTGAATCCATTCACTTGCACTTTTAGCTTAGCTTAGCATAGATCATTGAATCGGATTAGACCATTAGCGTTAAAAAATGACCAAAGAGTATATATAGTAGTTTCTTATTTAAAGCTTGACTCTTCTGTAGTTACATCGTGTACTAAATTAGCCAATTTGGCATGGCTTGTGCTGTACAGCAAAGTTCATTGATTATTACGCCAGGATGAGCGTTTTCATTTTCCGTTGGTCCTAAGTACATGATATAACTACAAAATTACAGAAAAGGTTCCAATTTACATAGAAAAATCATCAAAACTCTTTAGTCATTGGAGTGAAATGCTAATGGTCTAATCAGATTCAATGATCTATGCTAAGCTAAGCTAAAAGTGCTCCTGCCAGACAGATCTGCTGAATGGTTTCAAAAATGGTAAAAGTGAAAGGATGAAACTATATGGGAGTTGTAAAATGAGCCTTTTTTAAGTGTAATGTTCCTTTAAATGAATGTCAAATCATGTTTAGTAAGAGTGGCTAATAAAAGGTGAGTGATTGTGAGTCTAGGACTTGACCAATATGGACCTTCCTTGAGGGTTCCTCCAGTACCGCCGACCTCACCTTGCCCCCCTTCCATGTGCCTTTTTGTTTGTTTATTTGATTTAACCCCTTCCCCCAGGCTTCTTCGAGTCTAGTCGCCGTTAACGCCCAGCTCACCGCCGCCCTCGTCGCATCCCCAGTGCTGGTTGTTCAGTGTTAACCACTGCTTGAACGCATCCCCAAAAGCTCTGCGACTGAACCCAAGACACTACTAGCCAAAAATTATTCGCAAGACTCTCATTTGGACTCAGTGACACAGGCAACCCTTATATATTGAAGTCAGTGCTTCACCCATTAATGAACCACAAGCAAATTGTTATTTTTATAAACTCCTCATTTCCTAGATTGAGTTTCACAATAAACTTTAACGTATACAATAAGCAGTATAGTCATTGTTTACCAAAATGTTTTTGTTCGACTTGGATTAGATTCAGGGGTATAGTTAATCTGAAAGGTGCTACCTGTTCAAATGAGAGTCTGATATGATGTTTAAAATGGCTAAATTTAAGATAAGTCGGCACAGATTTAGATGGCTTACCTGGTAAGATTACATACAGTGTTTCCCAACTGTACCTGGAGGCACACCAACAGTACATAACTTGTATGTCTCCCTTATCTGACCAATTAACTTCCAGGTTTTGGAGTCTTGTCAATTGTCCTGGTGAGTTGATTCAAATGTGTTTGAGCTTGAAAATGGGTGCATCTCAATCAACTACCAAGGTCGTGGATCAGTAGGTCGCGTACACTAGTAAGGGTTCTGGTAAGAACACTGAGCTTGGTTCACTATTGAAACACTGAGTGTGACATGAGAGCGTCCTCATTGTACAACATCAAAACTGGAATTTATAAACTATATTGTACTATATTCTTCATATATTAATTTTCCTACATATTTAAAAGTACATTATAGCTAAATAGTTTGGTGGTTTCATATAACATCAACATTTTAACCATTAAACAATTATACATCGTTCTTAGGCTGTCTAGCTATGTTTATTAATGTTCAATCTTGATAAATAACATCTAGAAAAGCTTCTCTTATTTGTTATGTTTGATGATTCGGTTAACATGATTAATTTTTTGCGCTTCCGAACTTCCATTAAAGGCGCATGGTGAGCATTGATGCTCCCTGATTTTCATGGTGCATTGTGGGAGTTTTTAAGGAAGCGAATGTTTCAATGCACTGGAAGTATTTTGCAATCAAGAAAGCACTTAAAATTGCTGACTCCCTGATCAGTGCACTGACAAGGTCCAAATATTAAGACGCACCCAATGTGAAGTGTTGGTGTGCCTCCAGGAACAGGGTTGGAAAGTACTGCTGTAGAGGAATGTCCTGTCAAACAAATGGCTTCAGCTGTGGGGGGGAAAAAACCTAAGGGATACTTACAGGACCTCGCCTCCAGAGGGCGCATATAGTGAAGTGTGGCTTATCACAGTAGAAAGTGTTGCTGTTCATGACCTTACATCCACATATGATGACGGATATTCTTTACCAAAACATGCCTAGACGTCTTCACATGCATCGTCACACACTTCTAAGTTGCTGTGGATAGAAATTAGTCTGGTTAAGTTGTAGAAATAAATGAAGACTAAATTTTAGATCTTATTCTGGAGGAAGAAACAATGACATTGCATTACCTGAAATAAGATATCCGTTATTCGCAGATGATACTCCCCTTGTCAGTGGTGTGGTTTTTGACATGCAGGTATTTGTGGTTGACATTTCTGTGATGCCTGTGCGATAACCATGACAGTTGTCTGTGGCAGATATCAGAGGTGTTTGAGAGCAACCTTCCATTCAGGGTATCAGTTCTGTAATATTTAAACAAACCCCTCACCTCTTTCAGCCTCCTTTCCCAAGTTCCTTTGTCTAGATGATATGCTCCACAATTTCCGTGGATAACAGAATGTCCTCTTTGACTCCTTTCTCCCTTGATATTGTCACCCCTCTCAGACAATAACTCAACTTCTAGTGTTAGAAAGCTCCAGCATTTTCTTTTGTTTTTCCTTTTTCTTTTATAATCTCTCTGTAAACATAATCCCTTCTCAGTGAAAAGGAAACTCCAGTACTTTTGCAAGTAAAAAGTGCGTAGTTTTACCACTGATTAATGAGTTAAGAATAATTTCCATTGCAGGTTATAGGATATGAGCTGGTCGTAATGCTTTTTATCACCTTCTGAATATATGCATGGTTTGTTAACGTGTGTGTATATTTGCAAAACCTTGCAACTGGTAAAGTGTACTCTCCTACACCAGCTTCTGCATGAACACTGTTTGGCATCGCATGCTTACTGCAATAAACCAATACAACAACAGTATACGCCATGTTGTACTCATTTACTTAGTCCGTTTTAAGTCAAAATTTTAGTAAGTTAATGGCTGCTTATAAACGTCTTTTCATGTTGTTTTCTTTTTCCATGAGACTTTTTTTTTTGTGATTTGTCAATTACAGACTTTATAATTGTTTGATCTAAAAGTACATCTACACTCACTGGCCACTTCATTAGGTACACCTTACTAGTACTGGGTTGGACCCACTTTTGCTTCAGAACTCCCCTAATCCTTCGTGGCAGAGATTCAACAAGGTACTGGAAATATTCCTCAGAGATTTTGCTCCATATTGACATGAGAGCATCACGCAGTTGCTGCAGATTTGTCAGCTGCACATCCATGATGCGAATCTCCCGTTCCAGCACATCCCAAAGGTGCTCTATTGGATTGACATCTGGTGACTGTGGAGGCCATTTGAGTACAGTGAACTTATTGTCATGTTCAAGAAACCAGCCTGAGATGATTCGCGCTTTATGACATGGCGCGTTATCCTGCTGGAAGTAGCCATCAGAAGATAAACACACTGTGGTCATAAAGGGATGGACATGGTCAGCAACAATACTCGGGTAGGCTGTGGCGCTGACA
Source organism: Danio choprae (assembly GCA_903798125.1). Classification (NCBI taxonomy): domain Eukaryota; kingdom Metazoa; phylum Chordata; class Actinopteri; order Cypriniformes; family Danionidae; genus Danio; species Danio choprae. The sequence continues at coordinate 8,594 of CAIGQW010048537.1, forward strand.
CGATGCTCAATTTATACTAATGGGCCTAAAGTGTGCCAAGAAAATATCCCCCACACCATTACACCACCAGCCTGAACCGTTGATACAAGGCAGGATGGCGCCATGCTTTCATGTTGCTGACCCGACCATCTGAATGTCGCAGCAGAAATTGAGACTCATCAGACCAGGCAACATTTTTCCAATCTTCTATTGTCCAGTTTTGGTGAGCCTGTGTAAATTGTAGCCTCAGTTTCCTGTTCTTAGCTGACTCGAGTGGCACCCGGTGTGGTCTTCTGCTGCTGTAGCCCGTCTGCCTCAAGGTTGGTCGTGTTGTGTGTTCAGAGATGCTCTTCTGCATATCTCGGTTGTAACGAGTGGTTATTTGAGTTACTGTTGCCTTTCTATCAGCTGGAACCAGTCTGGCCATTCTCCTCTGACCTCTGGCATCAACAAGGCATTTGTGCCCACAGAACTGCCGCTCACTGGATATTTTCTCTTTTTCAGACCATTCTCTGTAAACCCTAGAGATGGTTGTGCGTGAAAATCCCAGTAGATCAGCAGTTTCTGAAATACTCAGACCAGCCCGTGTGGCACCAACAACCATGCCACGGTCAAAGTCACTTAAATCACCTTTCTTCCCCATTCTGATGCTCGGCTTGAACTGCAGCAGATCCTCTTGACCATGTCTACATGCCTAAATGCATCGAGTTGCTGCCATGTGATTGGCTGATTAGAAATTTGCGTTAACGAGCAGTTGTACAGGTGTACCCAATAAAGTGGCAGGTGAGTGCATTTTGGCCATTGGTCAATCTTTTGGGGGCTTAAAAAAGCAAACCTGAAGAATTTTAAGAATTATATCAGTATAGTCTCTGCGTTTACCATTGTCAATAGGCATGTGCCAATACTTTTTTCAAGCATTGGGGATCATCATTTTTGACAAAATTATCATGTTGAGTAAGTTACTAAGTAAAAAAAATAATTATTAATTACATCATTAAAATAGTATTTAAATTACTTTACTAATTACTGAGTGAAAAGTAATAACGTAATTGTAATTACTGGACTCAATAATACTTAAACTCCCTATAAGTCTCAACATAATACAACTTAAACTCTTTTAATTATTTAAGTTTGAGTCAAGCATGTCCTTCAGCTTTATAAAATAACTCAATTGTTAAACGTATCAAAACAATGTTTCAACATAATGACACCACAATTCATGCATTCCACATCTCATACAATTATTAATACATTGTTTTGTAATTGTCAGACAAATCAAATATTTAGCTAAATTGTGTTATGCAAAATATCTGAACGAAACAATTACAGTTTACTTTAATGTAAAGTAATTAAAATGGACTCTATTGCTTTGCATTTATATAATGTCATGACCTAATTGCACACTTAAATCTTTTTAAAGTATGCGCGATTGCAAAGTGTACCTTTTATTAGTTGAAATATCCTGCAAAATGTATTTGTATTGCAAAAAAACTAAGTAAATGTAATTAAATCACAAATGACAAGTAATCCCTTACATTACTTTTGTTCGGCGGATAAGTAATTGAACTAATTAGTGACTAATTACTTTGTACTTAATTACACCCAACACTAATTTTGAAACAAACATTTGTTTTTTTTTTTTTTTTTTTTTTTTTTTTTTCATCTGTAAACATTAATAAAATGTTGGCGCAGTGAGTAGCACGATCACCTCACAGCTAGAAGGTCGCTGGTTCGAGCCCCGGCTGGGTCAGTTGGCATTTCTGTGTGGAGTTTGCATGTTCTCCCCGTGTTGGTGTGGGTTTCCTCCGGGTGCTCCGGTTTCCCCCACAACTCCAAAGACATGCGCTATAGGTGAATTGGGTAGGCTAAACTGTCCGTAGTGTACGTGTGTGGATGTTTCCCAGAGATGGGTTGCAGCTGGAAGGGCATCCGCTGCGTAAAACATATGCTGGATAAGTTGGCGGTTCATTCCACTGTGGCGACCCCAGATTAATAAAGGGACTAAGCCGAAAAGAAAATGAATGAATGAATGAAAAGGTACAGAATAGTAATGTGTCCTAAATATCGTAAAGCAAAACTGTGTGTGGTAAGCAATAATTGTATAACAATTTATTATTTATTAAGGGGGAGATGGTTAACAGGCCTGGGGTCTGCTTGTGCACCTATTTTCAGTCCACAGCAGTAATTTGTATGTCGTTTAAACTGTCCCAAGAACTGCTGCTTGGGTAAATAGACATAAACTACAGCCAAGGACAACAGGTGCTCTTATAAAGCGGAGGGCACCAGTAGGCGTGTGTGAGGTCTTTCCCTGCCCTTCACTAAAAAAGCCTCCAGTAATTGGTCCCAGTGCACAGTGTGCCCCGCCTCTCACACCTTTTGGCCAGCACAACCCGACACCTCCCCATGACTAGTACTCTTATTTATTGGGGTGCAGTCACGTGTGCTACTTTTGACCAGGATAGGAGCACTGGGCAGCAGAAGTTCTGCTCGCACCTCCACACCGGCACCTCAGACGAGTGGAGTCTGGCCTCTTCCTCTGCGGTCACACAAGTACAGCAGGATCCGCCGACAGGATTTAGAGCTCTAAAGCGCACATTACTTCTAATAGTAAGGGTTAGAGGGATAGGTGTATAAAGATGACGACTGTTGTCGAGACGCAGATGCAGTATAACAACACCTACATGATGTCTACTACGCAAGACTACATGATTCAGGAGGATGATTGGGACAGGGACCTTCTGCTGGACCCTGCCTGGGAGAAACAGCAGAGGAAGGTATGTTTATATCAGTGTACTGAATATCTTTGAGGGTTTGATTTTATGATGATGTATGTGCGTACAACTTTTCCAATCAACAGAGACTAGTTATTATTCCTGTAAGGTTATTCTTTCTAAAAGGTTTTTATACATTTTATATTACTGAACGCATTTAAAGTATCAATATACTTTTTTTTAAATGGTACCCCATTACACAACTTACCAGTCCCTCCAGGACTTTGCAGGAACATTTGTTTTGTAATATATATTAGCAGCCTAAAATGACTGATTTCGTGCTGGCTTTTCTTGAAACTTACAGCATTATTTAATTTAGTTATTGTGTTTAGCTGAAAAAAGTACAAAATCTTTAACCATTGGACACGCAAAATCATGGAGGGACTGATTGCTATGATAAAAGTAGCTTTTAGCTAAATGCTACACCCACTACATTAACATATATTAACATTCATGTATATATTTTTCTTTTACCATAAGAATATTTGTATTGCCTGATTTTTTTTAAATGGCTAACATGCTACATGACATGCTAACAGATTTTACCATCGATTCGGTCTGACAAGCAAGTTTACAGGTCGCGCAGCTGTTGGTTACATTCAGTTTTCCTCCGTGTTGTCTTACCACATCCCCGCCCTCCTCATTCAGTTTGTGGCTAATTTTATTCCGTCTTCGTGTAATATATGAGCCTACAAAATCCTGCCATTAATCTCAATAACGAATAAGGAGGTCCGTTAGACGTCCGTTAAATTTCAAAAGTTTTAAAATTCGCCTCACAGAAAAGCGCGCGTAATTTGCTTTCTACACGGAAACGTACTCTCTAACAACTTCCCTGTGCTTTAAATGATTTAATCGCCGCTGTTTTGTTCTGAAAACCCGGGCTTTGCTGTGTGATGAAATGAACAGAGAGCTTAGGCTAAGATAAAGTGTTTAAAGATCATCCGGCTGACAGAAATGACAGGTGTTGTTAGTTAGAGCTCGTGCCACGCTCCGAAGTGACGTCAGCCAAGACGACTGATTGATCTCTGCGAACCGCAGATTTTTGGCGTCAAAACCAAAGACGCTCGTCAAGACAGAAACAGACACTTTGAATTCATAAGCGACCTTTTATTTGGATTTTTATAGGCAGCTGCTGGCTTGGGACACGATTTTATTTATTTATTTACATATACGTGTATATAGGCAATCCACACACAAAAATACTGTAGTAATTTATACTATAGTGTTTTTGAATCATGCCATAGTAAAATGTATTGTACTGTATTTACATATTATACGGTTGACATACTATATTACACTGTATTTAAAATATTATTTATTATAACACTGCACATGGTACAGTGTATTGTAGCATTTACTATAGTAAAATACTAGTTTCGTTTTTACTACAGTAAACTGTGGAGTATTGTAGTGCAATATACCCTATAATTGTATAAAATTACAGTATTGGGTCACTTCTTTATATAACTCTAACTCTCATGTTACTATAAATACTACACAATTACCACAACTGATTAATTCAAGTACTTTACTGTAGTGTGGTTAAAAATATATAGCATTTACTATTAATTACTATAGTATTTTTCATACAAGTGTGATGGTTACTTTTAAGTGTCTTGAATATTGTATTTGAGTAAAGTTTTCTTCAGAAATCATAAAGGAATCGCATGAACCATGAAGATGTCGCACAAAGACTTGTGGGATGTTGGCTAGACCTGACAAAGCTGAAAGACTTCAACAGATGGTGTGAGAGCAAGAGAAGTGCAAGGAGGGTTCATTTCAGTCTGTGAATAAACATGGCCTAAAAATACTCCTGAACCTTGCCGCCCTATCTCCCGTATTCCTCCCTCGCTCCCTCCATTCTTAAGGCTGTCTTTTCTCATCTCCTTTGCCTGTGCAGTTGCTCCTCTGTATTCGACAGCGAGCAAAAAACAGCACCATGTCAATTGTCACCATTTTAATAGTGCGCGTTTTAAATGTGTACATGGTGGTGTTGCATATCCAGCACCTCTTACCTCAGACTTTAGATATGTCGACACTTATTTTCAGCCTCTCAACTGAAAAAAAGGCTCAATTTAAGAAACTAGTCCACTTTTTACATTCAGTTTGTTTTTGATAAGCGATAATAAATAATAACATGCCCACTAGCGCCCTCTGGATGATTTTACTTTTACAAATATACATAATATAAACTCATATAGGGTTGGGTACATAATCAAAATTGCATTTAAATTCATTCATTTTCTTTTCGGCTTAATCCATTTATTAATCTGGGGTCGCCACAGCGGAATGAACCGCCAACTTATCCAGCATAGGTTTTTTTTGCAGGGGATGCCCTTCCAGCCGCAACCCATCAGTGGGAAACATCCATACACGCTCATACACTACGGACAATTTAGCTTACCCAATTCCCCTATAGCGCATGTGTTTGGACTGTGGGGGAAACCGGAGCAGCCGGAGGAAACCCACACCAACACGGGGAGAACATGCAAACTCCACACAGAAACGCCAACTGACCCAGCCGGGGCTCGAGGCAGTGACCTTCTTGCTGTGAGGCGATTGTGCTACCCACTGCGCCACCGTGCTGCCCTGCATTTAAATTCATTCATTTTCTTTTCGGCTTAGTCCCTTTATTAATCTGGGGTCGCCACAGTGGAATGAACCGCCAACTTATCCAGCATATGTTTTACGCAGCGGATGCTCTTCCAGCTGCAACCCATCACTGTTAAACATCCACACACACTCATTCACACTCATACACTACGGACAATTTAGCTTACCCAGTTCACCTATACCGCATGTCTTTGGACTTGTGGGGGAAACCGGAGCACCCGGAGGAAACCCACGCCAACACGGGGAGAACATGCAAACTCCACACAGAAATGCCAACTGACCCAGCCAGGGCTCGAACCAGCGACCTTCTTGCTGTGAGGCGATCGTGCTACCCACTGCGCCACCGTGAGGCCACTTTTAGGCTAGTTGTTTCACAAAATAAACACTTAAAAGTTATACAACGTGTCAAAAATGTTGTAAAGTAATGGCACCATATCTCATACACATACATTCATTTTCAAAAACATTTTTATTGTTTCTTAAGTACAATTGTGGGCTGCACGGTGGCGCAGTGGGTAGCACGTTCGCCTCACAGCAAGAAGGTCGCTGGTTCGAGCCTCGGCTGGGTCAGTTGG
>CAIGQW010048538.1:904-16051 GCA_903798125.1 Danio choprae
TCCGAGGGAGGGAACGTTGAGTGTTACTAGGTTAAACACAGTGAAGGAAATCGATTGAAAAGACAGAAGAAAAAGCAGGTTGTTGTAAAAAGCATGTGTGTGTGTCGTGTGGAGACACTGTTGATTGTTGGCTGAGTGAGGCAGATAAGAGGGAGAGGAGATTGTTGCAAAAACAGTTGGCATGTAGGGAAAAAAATAAGAAAATGAAGCGAAGGAAAAAGCAAGTGAAAAATGTGAATGAAAGATTGATTAGTCCTGCTAACCCTTTTTATACATCTGTTTCTACACATGTACCACCGCCGTATCATCACTATCCCGTGGCTGAGCTGTGAGCCCTGAAGATTGACCCCGACTTAGACTGCTGCCCTCCCAGAAGACCGACCCCACCAACGCAAACCCCACATGAAGCGAGTGGAGGACATCTGTTTGAACTGGAGAAATGGACGTTTAACAGACATTGTGCTGTATGCTCAACATGCTGAAGATAAGCTGTCTGCAAAACAAGAACAAGTCAAGAAAAGAGCTGAAAAAGAGCTACACATGGCTCTTGTACAAGCAGCATCAAGACCTGAAAACCCAAGATACCGCAAGTTTAAAGGTGACAGGGGTGAGAAAGACAGCAGATGGTGGAGAAACTCAAATGTGAATGGGGAAGACGGACCCTGCAAGGCCTGCGGGGCTACTGAGCATGCAAGAAGGGATTGCACCAAGTGTCTGCACTGCCACAAGGATGGACATTGGTCATTTGATTGCCCAGAGAGACGAAAACCGGCACCGACGAGCTGATGTGCGGAGGAGGAGAAGAAGAGGGAGAGGCAGTGCGGAGAGGGTCAGGGCAAGCAGTCAACAGCTACAGTAAAGGGAAGTGAACATAATTTACTAACATATGCAGACACGTAGGATAAACACATATACACATACACTGATATCTCTTTAGCTCTCTGCAATGAAGAAAATGCTTGCATTTCTTACTGTGATTTTGATAGCAGTAATGTTAATGACTCTCATGATGAAAGGGCATTGTTTTTTGATAGTGAAGCATTTTTGCGAATGCCAAAATACTCGTTGATTGAAAGTACTTTGGTTGAATTGTTGACTGACAGTGGGGCCAGATTATGCATTTTATGCAGATTATGCACAGATTATGTATACGGCAATGTGATTTGCAGTGTGAAATGCCTTTGACAAACAAATTTCACAAGTCTCTGTCTGCATCTGGTCATACAGCAGTTGAGCGATTTACAGCTCCGCTGACCTGTGAGACAGAGGGGGGAAAAGTATTTAAACATGCATTTGTTTGTTCACCAAAGTGTCCTGTGCCAACAATGGGTCAGGATATTTTGTGTAAACTAAATGTAACTCTTACAGAAGACTCCTCTGGAGTGAGAGTGGAAGAAAGAGAGGAATTTAGTTGTTTGCTGTTTGAATCACAAACACCACAGTGGTCTTATGAATGGCTCATTGAAAACAATAAATGGGCTGATTTAATTTGCAAATTGGCTAAAGAACGAGTAAAAGCTTTTGACATTGATGTAATGTCTCCTGGCGACCTGCATTGCACGTCACATGTTGTAATTGACAAAGATGAAGACTTTGAGAAAGTTTGGTTTGGAAAAGATGTTGGAAAAGATGTATTGGACAGAAAGTATGTGTGCAGTTTCAGTGTCTCTGACAGGGAAGCAGTATTCACTTTATCTAATGTCAGAACAGGCTGTACCACACTTATCAATTTGCAAAGCTAAACATCAGTCTTGGTCTGAGTTGGGCTGTTTTCTGAAGTTCTGTGTTGATGAAACTGACTAGGAGAAAAGAGAGGGAGGGGTAGAATGGAGCAAGCGACTGAAAGCATTTAGATGTGATTGCATGTATGAAATAACAATAACTGGTATTGACAAACAATGTGTGAAGAGTTTTTGCATGGTTGACTCTAATGCTACTGACATACACCCTGCATTAGCAGAGGTGCCAAATGAATTGTGGGCTGCAAGCAAACATGATGTGGGTTTAATCAAAGGATGTGATCCAGTGATCATCACTCCTAAATCTGATTACAATCACAATACCCTTTGAAAAAAGAAGCCATTGATGGCATTACCCCAGTATTTAAAGCTTTACTAGAGAGAGGGGTTATTGTACCATGCAACAGTTCTGAAGTGTGCACACCTATTTTTCCTGTTAAAAAGATAAGGGATATTGGGCAACCAACTGAGTGGCGTTTTGTGCAAGATTTACCAGCAGTAAATGCAGCTGTCAAACAAAGAGCTCCATTGGTTCCTAACCCATACACGATTTTGTCACAAATTCCAGAAAAATCACAATTTTATTCTGTGGTTGACCTGGCAAATGCATTTTTCAGCGTGCCAGTGGACAAAGATAGCCAGTTTTGGTTTGCATTTAATATTAATGGCAAAGGCTACACTTTCACACGCTTGTGTCAGGGTTTTACATCTTCTCTATCTCTGTATAATGAGGCACTGTTAAGAAGCTTGGAACCTTTGACTCTGACAGCTGGAACTGCTTTGCTGTAGTATTATGTAGTATGTAGTATGTTGATCTGTGCTGAAGATGAACAGACTTGTGTGACTGACACTGTGTCTCTCCTGAAGCACCTAGCAACAGAGGGTGACAAGGTCAGTCTGACAAAACTGCAATTTGTGAAACAAAAAGTAAAATTTTTGCGACATGTCATTACTCCACACAGTAAATCCCTGTCTGACAAAAGAGTGAAAGGTATAAAAGATGTACCTAAACCACTAACGAAAAAGCAAATGTTGTCCTTTTTAGGAATGTGTTAATATTGTCGCACATTCATTCCAAATTATGCAATTTTGGAACAGCCCCTGAGAGCTCTAACTTTAGAGAAGGGCATGAAATCCTTAGAATAAACTGACATGGACAACAGAGGCAGAGCAGGCATTTGTAAACATCAAATTACAAATGGCTGAAGCACCTGCTTTGGGCCTACCAGTCCCGACCAAACCTTTTGTTCAGATGGTTGATGAAAAAAGTGGATTCATGACATCAGTTCTTTTACAGGACCACGGAGGTAGGCTGCGACCTGTGGCCTACTTTTCAAGCAAACTTGACCCTGTAGCAGCAGGCCTGCCACGTTGTTTAAGAGCAGTGGCAGCTGCGGAAAAAGCTGTTATGGCTTCTAGGGATTTTGTTGGTTATTCTAATCTGATACTGATGGTGCCGCAAGCAGTGTCCATGAAACTTCAAGAACAAAAAACATCGCATTTATCGACAGCTCGCTGGCTGTGATACCACACTATCTTGTTAGACATGCCAAATGTGACTGTTAAGCATCACTGTTGTGTAACAGCTCTTTAACAGGTGTGTACACCACAACCTGACCTCTCTGATGAACCGCTTGAAAATTGTGATAATGTCTTCTTTGTGGATGGTTCGGCATTTAAAGATCCACAAACAGGCAAGAACAAGGGTGGTTACGCAGTAACAACTGAATTTGATCTGGTGACTTCTGGGAAATTACCAGGGCACTACTCTGCACAGGCTGCAGAGCTCGTGGCTTTAACAGAGACATGCAAATTTATGACAGGAAAAGGTGTCACAATCTATACTGATTCAAGATATGCATTCGGGGTAGCTCATGATTTTGGGGCTTTGTGGAAACACAGAAATTTTCTGAAATCTGATGGTCGACCAATACTCCATGCTCCTTTAGTGGCTGCACTACTGGAGGCGATTCTATTACCTGACAAACTGGCCATTTGTAAATGCGCAGCGTATACTAACAACAAAGATTCTGTATCTGCAGGAAACGCGAGGGCAGACGCAACAGCAAAAGTCGCAGCGTCCCGAGACGAGGACAGCTCAGAGTGTTCTTTGTTGTCTGATGACGTTAATAACGATACTTGTTTTACTTTGCAGGATATGCAGACATTTGCGACTGGACTGGAGAAAAACAAATGGAGACAGTCTGGCTGTGTGATGAAGGACAATGTGTGGGGGAGTGTTGGTGGCAAGGCTTGTTTACCGAAACACTTTTTTCAACATTATGCGAAATTAATTCAGGGTAAAGATCATGCGTCAAAAACAGCAATGGTTGTGCAAATGAAAGATCTGTGGTTCACAAAGGGATTTACCACATTTGCGGACAATTTCTGTAGACTTGTGTAATTTGCAATACACATAATGTGACAGGACCATTTGAATATTTAATGATGGATTTCATTGAATTGTCCCCATGTGGAGGGAATAAGTACTGTCTGGTGATGGTCAACATGTGGTCAAAAAGGGTTGAAGCATTTCCAACTTCAAAACAAGATTCGGCAGCAGTAGCAAAAGCATTACTGACCGAGATCGTCCCCAGATGGGGAATTCCACAGAAAATAAGTTCAGACAACGGCACTCATTTTGTTAATGATGCAATTAAACAAGTGGGTAAATTTTTGGAAATTGATTTGAAAACATTGCATTTACCGTCCAGCTTTAGGTGGAGCTGTTGAAAGAGAAAATGGTACACTGAAAAACAAATTGGCAAAATGCTGTGAAGACACAGGACTTTACTGGGTTAAGGCCCTGCCCATAGTTTTGATGTATATGAGAATGAGAAAAAGACCAAAAACGAATTTGAGCCCGTTTGAAATTCTCTTTGGCAAGCCACCGCGCGTAGGTATAAGTGAAGGGAAGCAGCAGTTGCCATCAACAGAGGTGTGTGAAAATGACATGTTAAACTATTGTATATCAATGTCTTCTCTGATGTCTGATATCTGTGTACAGGTCAAAGCTGCACAGGGGAAGGCCGCGGAGAAGCCTTTGCACTGTTTGAGGCCTGTCGATTTCGTGGTGGTTCGTGATCTGAGGAGGAAAAGCCGGAGAGCAAAACGCTGGTTGGGTCCATCTCAAGTACTACTGACCACTGAAACAGCGGTGAAGGTCGCAGAGAGGGCGACATGGATTCATGCTAGCCATTGCAGGAAGGTCCCGTCACCTCAGGAGGAGGGCAAAGCGAGGGAGTAGGAGAGAAAGGAGGGCTCAGAAGAACTCTGCGGAAAACAGCGTGTTGTTATCTGAATGAAGCAAGGTTACAGCTGCAGAGAAACAACAACGTGTTCCTATGTTTATTAATGATGTTATTGATGATGTATTAATGATTTAGAAGATCATTAGTAATTTTGTAACTGATAGAAACAATGATTTGACAATTTATTATGAGTATGCAATGATAGTAGTGTTTAGTTAACATGTGGTTTCTGTGATTGAAATCTGGAGGTGACTGAGGGTCTGACTTCCGTCAGGAGCGCAATAACAGTGATTATTCGTTTAGCCCGGCTTCCAGAGAAGGGGATGTTTATGGGGAAGCTTAATTAGGAAACTAAATTAAGAACAATGTTTGATCATCTCTTGTGTATGGTGTGTGCAGAAAACCTGTTAAATGATTGACATTTTAATTAATGAACTGTGATTAGTTTTAGAAACTAATATAGAATGAATTTAGTGTTTATGTTATCAATGAATGATAAAAAGAGAGAATTGTTATGGAAATTCATTTTTATACCTTTATATGCATTTTCTAATCTGTTCTTCTTTACTTTTTTTATGTCTACATTACACAGTTAAGCTATGCGTGACCACTTTGGCACCTTTTTATCATAAGAGGAGATTGTAATCCATGTATGGTGACCTATGACCTGTTGTCACGGATCACAGAAGGCAGAGACAAGGATATCGTTCACACAGTGTTTATTAAACACAAGTCTATCTTCGCACCGATCGGTGCATGCAAGCAGTTCAATAGAGTCAATAGAATCACTTCCCTTAAGTAGAGCAAGCCGATGACAGGGGTTAGTCTCTGGGTAAGATGAGTCACAGATAGCCTTGGCGGATGATCGAGATGAGCAGACAGAGAGAGTTGCGACCAAGTGAAGAAGATACCGGACAATGAAGGACTGGAGAGGGTGAGGCTATATAGTGCGGTGGTGATGACAGGAGCAGGTGAGTGTGATGAGTGAACAGGTGTGTGTGATTAATAATCAGGTGACTGAGTGCGTTGTGTGGTGGCTGGAGAGTGTGACTGGTGATCGGGGCTGACAGAACGTGCAGGGGGTGTGACACCTGTACAGTCGTGTGGGATATGGGATAGAAATATAGACAACTAAAAGAGAATCATGAGTGTTAAGATAACTGTGACGTGATTCACTAGCTATGTCACCTATGGTCTTGTGGGCTTTAGAGGGAAGAAACTAGATAAAAAGGGAACACACTCTTCTTTGAGTGTCACACTCTGCAGGAACCTGTGTTACTGTATGACTGTCTGACCTTCTTTGCAAAGAATAAAACTTTAAAAGACATCTTGGGTAAGACTTTGTCTTCTTTACCATGGAGAGAGCCTCCTTAAAGAAAATAGCCACAACAGCTACTTTACATAAAACGTTAGAAAACCAATTGCCTTAAAGCATTAAATTGAACTTATGAATAAACCCTTTGTACCTAGGAAATATTAAGTTGACGTAAATTGTACAATTAAGCACATAGTTAATTTACGACACGTTTATTTGCTTTTTACGGTAATCCCAGGAGGCAAACAACATCATAAGACGTTAATATTAGGTTAGATTTATGTAGTGTGGTCAGGTGACCAAAATTCAATATCTAGCCAGCGTCTAAGGGCAATGTTATTTTGACGTCTAATAACGACGTCAAATGAAGCTGATATTTCAGCCTGATCTCATGAGGAAACTTGAATACCTTACGTTTTGTCAGTTTCGTGGCGAATTCTTATGAGTTCAGTCGTACGAAAATGTATGATTTTAAAAAGTAGGCGTGGCACCCAACCCCGCTCCGAAACCCAACCGTCATTGGGGGATAAGCAAATCATATTAAAATGTACAAATGTGATTGTACGAATTTGTACAAATTAGCCACTAAATCAAAACGTTACGAATTGCCGTGAGATTGTGCTGGATATTTGATTGAGGTTGTGTTGGAAAGTGAACAAAATCCAACATTGAGCCAACATCTTGAGCCAACATCTTAAACTAACGCCAAACTGATGTCATATACTGACATTTATTCGTCAGGTATGGCAACCAAAATCCAACGTCTGATAGACGTCATAGTGGTAATTGACCATTGATATTTGGTTGATTTTAGGTTGGACACTGACGTCGGCCTGACATTGGGTCCTGACATCAACTCGATTTTCATTTCCAGACAAAATGCAATGTCCCCACGACGTTGGGGTACAACGTAAATCTTACGTCATGATGATGTCCTGTGACTGCTGGGAAGTCATCTAATCACATTTTACAATGCATCTTATTAGCACTTCCCACAAAATAAAATACAATGATAGAACACTTCCCAGTATCCCAGTACTATATACTGATATATACTCGTTTTATAGCAAAAAGTAAGGGATATAAGCAAAATGAAAAATAAACAAGGCAACTAGGGAAACCAAAACTCAAAAGTGGGCATAAAGCACTTGTTATATGGTTATCCCAAATAGCACACTTCACATGCACATGCTAGTAAATGTTTTATGTTGAGTTACTTATAAGATATTACGTTTTTAAATGAGATGTTCATGAAATTCACGAATATTCTAAGAATAACATTTCAAAACCCCATCTCCTTCTTAGGTAAAGATCTGTGAACATCCATTTCAGTGATGGATTTCAGCATGTTTTCATTCACCATTACATTCATCATGGCTGAACACCCCAGGCACAGATACACCATGACAAATGATGCAATACGTGAACAATAAAAGCAGAACTGGTCTGCCAACTGATCTTGTTAATATCAGTCAATTTGAATTCCCATCTTTGTCAATGCACGGATTAATGGTTCCATCTTCCCTTTCTCACTGTTTTACAAGCCAAACCAAGAGAACAGCCTCTGATTTACAGCTGAGATTAAAAGAAGATGTGCTACAATAACTATGTTGTAACATGTTATATTTATATGGGTGATTGTAGAATTGTGGTTACATTTTGTGTCTCAAAGATCGTCTGTTATTTTTCAAAAACAAAAATTTTAACGGAATACTTTTGAATAATAGCACAAACTACATCTCTCTCTCTCTCTCTCTCTCTCTTTCTCTCAAAGCCAAAAGAGCTTTATTGGCATGACTTGGTAAATCTTGGCAGATTACATAAACAATGAATGAAATTATAAAGTGATTATATAATACATATATACATACAAAAAAACAAAGCACACAATTAGAATTCTGATAAATGATAAACAAATATGGGGATTAAAAAGATAATGAAATAGAAAATAATATTGTTAAAATATAAGAAAATAAAATACAATACACAACTGTACAGTCATTCAGTTGGTTTGCAAGAGTTCTAATTACTAGTAGTTATATACACTCAATGCATTGCATAACGGTATGACGCATGAGTGTGCTCCACACAGGTGAGCTGGCTTGACAACCACCAGTAGAACACACTCCTCCTGTCTTAATACACCAGACATTGTATTAGAAACTCTCATATGCTTTACATGTTTGTTTATATAATTGCTATTTTCATCTAAAATTTTCATCTTCTTTCTGGTTTAAATACACTATGAACAGCAGCTACGCTAAATATTTTCTTTATTTTCTATTTGCACCTGGGGATACTCATCCCGAGGTTCCTACAGACTATGCAGCGCCATCGATGCAATCCTAGACCTGTGAAGAGATGATCAAAGGTATCCTGGATCAGTCTGTATCCCGAGCTGATGCTGTGGTGGTCATGGAGGAATGGAGTGCATGAGACTGATTCCTGAAAGGCTACAGTGACAAACAAGTCTCCGCTTGATCCTGTGGGCCAGCCTGACCTCCCGTTGGTGCCCTACCCACACCTGCAGCTTCCACGATGGACGTCCAGCTTCCCCAGCCTCCGGCGCCTAGACTGCAGCTCCACACAGGAAGTTTGGCCAGAAAAAAAATTATCGTGCCCAACAGAGCCTGGTTTCTCTCAAGGTTTTTTCCCTTCACTTCGTCAATTGGTGAAGTTTTTTTCCTCGCCACTGTTGCCACTGGCCTGCTTGGATCGGGACTTGTGGAGCTGCACTTCGGTGGATTTGCTCTTCAGTATTTGAACTTTCAGCAGTAAAACTTAAACCACACTGAACATGTTAAGCTGCTTTGACACAATCTACATTGTAAAAAGCGCCATATAAATAAACTTTTTTATTGAAAACTTGAATTGAATAGTAACAGTAGTAATTTCTGACTGGTTTGTCCACTGGGACGGACACACGCACGCACGCACGCACGCACGCACACACACACAAACACAAACACACGTTTGTTTTGTGAAAAGTGGGTACATTACATAGGTTTCCATTCATTTTATACTGTCCAAACCGTATATTGTATTGGCCTAACCCCACCCTACCCCTAAACCCAACCATCACAGGAGACTGTGTACAGCTTTACTCTCTGAATAAACTCATTCTGTGTGATTTATAAGCTTTTTGAGAAATGAGGATGTCAGCAATGTCCTCATATTTCACCTCCTTTTTGTAATACCTATGTCATACCCATGTCATTATACAGATTTGTGTCCTGACATGTCACAAACACACACACACACACACACACACACACACACACACACACACTAAAGATTTTTAGATTCTGTTGCACTGCATGCGACTCCATTATCCATATAAGTGGCATTTTGAAGATGTTATTACCAAAATAGCCATTTATACAAAGTATTAAATACATTGCAGTAGTTTAGTTCCTTGTGCTTGTGCAATTCCAAAGTTTTGACTTGTTTGTATGTTTGGATTTTTAACAAAATCTCAACATAGGCTCATTCTGAAAACGTACCCCTATATACACATTTCTGGAGATCGCAAATTATGTAGCCAGAGGTACGTATGGCTGCATTTTGTCTTTAAAACGAGCACTTCACGGGGTGTTGTGACGCTGTTACCAGTTTGTCCAGTGGCTCACTGCGTATGTTGGAGAATTTGAGGTGCAGAGTGGAGTGAAGAAGGGGTTTTGAGTCTGGCGAAGAACGGTTCCAGAAAGCAGGTAAGACAAAAACAAAAGCCAAAAAATAAAATAAACAACTAAATAACAGGGTGAGAATGTGGTAAGATTTGAAAAACGGTAAAAATTAGGCTGAGCGCTGGTCAATTGGTGCTTTTTAAAAGAAATTTAAGATCAGAAAATAAGTACACAGTGGCCTCTGGCAGTTTTGCGAAACAAAAACTGCAAAAAACGTAGCTCCTGGGCTGTATTTGGCACTCTCCAGAAATGTATATAGAGGTCCGTAATCAGAATGAGCCTGGGATACAAAATCTGGTACAAATACATGTCAACAGCTCCTTTATATTTACCAAGAAAAATCATTATGTGATCAATACTTATTTTACCCGCTGTACACATACGTGTGTGTGTGTGTGTGTGTGTGTGTGCAGCTCTTTAAACAATACAATGACTTGAGACATGAGCCATTTCCGCAAAAATTAATAATTTGTTTCAACAGGTTGCAGTTTGTTTACAAGATGTAATGTAATGTAATGTGCATTTATATAACACATTTATCGTGTATGACCACACACCCAAAGCGCTTCACAATCAACGGCGCCAGTGCGTTCACCACATTGAGCACTATTGGTGGAGTGGAGAGACAGTGATACAGCCAATTCAGTGGATGAGGATAATTGGGAGGCCATGATGGATAAGGGTCGACAGAGGGAATTTGGCCAGGACACCAAATTTACAAGTTACACTCCTATGCTTTACAAGAAGTGCCATGGGATTTTTAATGACCACAGAAAGTCAGGACCTTGGTTTAACGTCTCATCCGAAAGACTGCGCTCACTGACAGTATAGTGTCCACAACTTGAAGGGGACACTATACTGTCAGTGACACTATACTGTCAGTGACACTATACTGTCTTGGACTGCAGGGTGATATGGATGTGGACAAGAAAAAAAACTTCTTGTTTCTTGTGTACAAAATTTTTTTATTTTTCAAGGGAATTTAGCCTAGGCTTGGATATAATTTCTTTGTATAGGTGCATTTTAAAATCATCTACAAAAATCTACTTAAAAGTGCTTCTAGACTCCCCAATAAACAGCCTACTCAATAAACATATAAACACCTATTTACTGGTTCATTTAGAAGAGGGATGTGTTTGACTGACACAACCATTACTTTCTTTTCTAAAGCACTCTGGAGCTTGAGACATGCAGCTGAATGCTATTTGAATGCTGTTTTTGGAGCGCTCTAAAAGAACAAAAAGCTTTTTGCTCAATGGACTGAAACAAGCAGCCTGGAATATTTGCTGGTTGTTCCTCCGTGGACAGCAGATAAGAACCTATCAATCTTAGCTTTTGTCTGCCTGCCAAAGTTTCCATTATGACGCAAAACAATGTGCTGGTTGTTTTTTCTTCAAACCATACAAAAGCTTGCAAAAGAACCAATTTCCTTATGGGCTATCATCAATGAGAAACTCATTTTTCTTCCTCCGCGCATTTAGAAACACAAACAAGAGAAGAGTGAAGACTCATTTTCTGCCTGTCCTGGAGAATTAAATACACCTGAAAACCTGGACGACGCTGGAATCTAAATGAGAGAAGAAGAAAGAGAGGGGAAAAGGTATATTTTGATGATGAGTGCGGTGGAAGTTAAAAGCCAGAGATTCCGCATTAATGCATTAGGCATGTATCTTCACAGCAACCTAATGAACTTCATCAAGAGAGAATAGTGGCTGATATAAGTATTTCATTCATTTATTCATTTTAATTTCGGCTTAGTCCCTTTATTAATCTGGGATCGCCACAGCGGAATGAACCGCCAACTTTTCCAGCATATGTTTTACGCAGCGGATGCCCTTCCAGCTGCAACCTATCACTGGGAAACATCCACACACATTCATTCATACACATACACTATGGACAATTTAGCTTACCCAATTCACCTATACCGCATGTCTTTGGACTTGTGGGGGAAACCGGAGCACCCGGAGGAAACCCACGCCAACACGGGAAGAACATGCAAACTCTACACAGAAATGCCAACTGACCCAGCCGAGGCTCGAACCAGCAACCTTCTTGCTGTGAGGCAATCGTGCTACCCACTGGGCCACCGTGAGGCTCCACGATATAAGTATTTTGTGATTCCAAATCATGTTTTAGTCAAATTTCAGCCCCAAAAATTTAAACAAATGCTAAAACACATCCCTGTTTCCTTTTATTGGACACAGCATCTGCACACGAACAATTATTTTTTTGCTGTTTGTTTAAACTACTTATTCATAATTGGATAAATCAACACAATTCTTGAGTTTTTTTGGGGGGGACAAGTTAACTGTTTTACGTTCAATCCACTTAAATTAGCAAAAAAAATTAAGTTAACTTAATTGATTTGTGTTTAGACAACATGAAGTAATTGTGTGGAATCCAGCATTACAGTGTGCAAACAATGGGAGTAAAATTTGTCACCTTTAGCACTCTATGTATGTCAAAGCTCCTTTACAAGGACGAAAAGGAAAAATAAACAGTAAAAAGCCAAATAACAATCTCATTTTTTGTAGAATATATTCAATATATCAAGCAGGTCGAAGAACAGAGGAAGATTGCTGGTGTAGTTTTAGTCCATTCAAAACGGATTCAGTTCAGTTATAATGCCAAACAAGCCAGAGGCAACAGTCGCAAGAAACACTCTACACTCTACCAATTACCGAAAGCTGAGAAAAGGCTGTCAGATGTCCAGTTCTCCTTTGGCCAAATGTAAAGGGCAGAACTGCAGTCTAGAGACATTGTGGTGGCCTTCATCGTTCGTCAAACATTGTGAAGATCCAAGTATTTCATGGGGCAAGTGTGTTCAGGTTGACCAAAGGGATCTATGCAGAAGACCCATCCCGTCAATGATGTCTTTGCTGGGAATCTTGTGCTTTTGACTCTTCCATGTCCTCTCTGACCGTATGGGACTGTGTTGAGGTCATCCTTATAGTACGACAATGATATTCTCTGAATACAGGCCAGATCCAAGATTATGTGAACCTCGGGATAAGGAGAATCAGGCAGACATTGTCTTCTTGAGAAGTGTTGCCGGTTCCCTGATTAATACAGCATAACAATTGAATTGGTTTGTGATTTTTGTGTAGGATAATGCAAAGGGATGTGTCTTTGGTCTAGTTTTAAACCAACAAAGTGTGTCAAGTGAGGTATCCCGAACAATGCTAGGAAGACTATTCCAGAGTTTAGGCACCAGAAATAAAAAGGATCTACCACCTATAGTTGATTTTGATATTCTAGGAAAAATCAATTGTCCAGATTAACTGAATGCAGTAGACGTGAAGTGCTGTAATACAACAGGAGCTCACTCAAATACTGGGGAGCTAAGCCATTCAGGGCTTTGTAAGAAATCAATAGGATTTTTTAATTTATATGATGTTTAAATGGCAAAGCTAAAGCTGACAGAAACCAACTAATGTGATCATATTTCTTTTTTTATGGTAAGCATTCTAGCTGCATTATGAACCAGAGGAAGCTTGTTTAATAGGCCAGCTGGGAAACCATGCATTACAGTTATCTAACCTCAATGTCATAAAAGCATGAATTAGCATTAGACATTGATAACATATGTTGTAGTGACTAACTTTTTTTAAAGATATCTCCTATAGCACATATACAATGTGAAAAGGGACCAAGAACTGAGCCTTGTGGTACCCCGCAGTATACTTTTGATTGATATGATTCCTCTTCATTAACTGATAGAAATTGAGAGGTTTGGTAGGTATGACTAGTCTTGGACCATGCTAGTCTTAGTAGTACACTGAACAAAATGATTCATTGGATTTACTTCTTTTTTCTTTTAAGATAAGTGATTGGAAAGCGTACAAACATAACTTTTCAAGCCTATCCAGGAGAATACTGTGATCAGTAGTGTCAAATGCAGCACCAACTACGATCAGACAATAAGAGAGGTCATTTGAAACTCTGATGAGTGCTGTTTCAGTACTTTGAAATACTCTAAATCGTAATTGGAATTTCTCAAATTGTGCATCTCTCTTAGAACAAAAATAATTGGTCCCACTTTATATTAGGTGGCCTTAACTAATAAGTACTTACACTGAAATTAATCATTTGTTACATTGTACTTATTGCCTAAATACATGTTTTTACATTGTACTTACGATTGATTAAATACCTGCATGTAATTACATACAGTCGACCATTCCTTACACCTTAACCCAGCCTTAAACCCACCCATACCACCAAACCTGTCCTTAACCCAAGCCAACCCATACTCTACCTCAAGAGCACCAGAAGTTTTCTCCAATACATTACTGAACACAGCAAGTACATTGTATTTATTGTTTTGATGCAAGTACATAGTAGTTAAGGCCACCTAATATAAAGCAGGACCAAATAATTTAGTAGATAACACTTTTATTTAGTATCTTTAATAAATCAGGACACTTTGAAATGGGTCTGCAATAGAAAACTGAGCTCTTACTGGTAGGCATCTATCCTAAGTGCCAAAGACTTTCAAAGTTAGCCAATGTGACATGAGCATTAAAGCTGTAATTCAGCTTCTCTTTTTAAAAAAACTTTAAACCTGGTGATTTTAAAGAGTTTCAAGTGATAAATTAATAGTAATTAAATAATAACTTGGACTACTACTCATTTAAGCACTGCATAAATCAACAGTTTTTGGAGCAGAGATGTAATTTATGAACTAGGATAATTTTTGACAACCCAAAATTAAAATACAAGAACAAAATTACACTATACAACCATAAATAAGAAAACTAAAATAACATCAGCCAGTTGTATGTTAAATATCTACAAACACTAGTCTAAAGAAATTAGTTAGATATAACTGTCAGTTATCATGGAATTTTATCGCCTATAGCTACTAGCAAACGATATTGTTAAAGCCTAAACTCGTAGTTTTAGTGCACCCAATGTATCTGAAACTAATTTAATTGAACTGTAAAAATAAATATATAAATAATAAATAATAAAAGAGAGAGAGAGAGAGAGAGAGGGGATTTACCCTCAGTTCACTGAGTTAGACAATACAACTCTATTATTATTATTATTATTATTATTATTATATATATATTTTTTTTTATTACTACTGTTTACTGTGTTTACTATGTTTGTATTATATATGCATGTTCTTTTTAATGTAAACTTTAGAA
>CAIGQW010048549.1:0-10340 GCA_903798125.1 Danio choprae
ACACACACACACACACACACACACACACACACACACACACACACACAAACAAAGATATGCAGTGAACTGGAAAGCCACTAGGCTCCTCTGAAGTATCGATGCTCAGCGTCTACCTGAAAATCAGACACATCCGAGAGAACAGCAGTGTGTGCAACTGATTTTAATGGGCAAATAAACTACATTTCCATGAGGCAAATATAGTGATTATTAAAGTTATGATTGACGGAATGCAGAGATAAAACTGGAATTCTCTGAGTAATGCGGAATGTGATGGACTGTACCAATCAAATCATGGCATAGAGTAGTGTCAGTGAATATTTAATTATAAGAAAATGTTTTGCTTATTATACAGCATATTGAAGCATTGTACAGTAGAATGTACGTATCAAAATAATAATAAAATAATGGATAATAATAAAATAGTGGCGACCCCTTATGAATAAAGGGACTAAGCTGAAGAAAAATGAATGAATGAATGAATTAATGAATAAATTAATGAATTATTTGTAATTTATGTTGTAATTTTAGGAGAAATAAAATGTTATCAAATATAATAAACTTTTTTTTCTAAAAGTTCTTAAAACTGTAAATCCCAAAAATGTTTTGGGTTTTTATTAATCTTTTTTTTTTGTACATTATACACTACATTCATTTTCTTTTCGGTTTAGTCCCTTTATTAATCAGGGGTCACCACGGCAGAATGAACCGCCAACTTATCCAGCATATGTTTTACACACCAGATGCCCTTCCAGCCGCAACCCATCACTGGGAAACACCCATACACACTCATTCACACACACACTCATACATTATGGCCAATTTAGTTCATCTAATTCACCTATAGCGCATATGTTTCGACTGTGGGGGAAACCGGAGCACCCGGAGGAACCAGCAACCTTCTTGCTGTGAGGCGACAGCGCTACCCACTGCGCCACCGCACCGGCCCTATACACTACATATACTATGAAAAACATTTTTCTCCAAACTGATGCTCGTGGTGTTTTGAGCGTATGTTGGCTCATATTTAAATGCATGAACTCTTATGACTGGAGGTGCTGTCAGAGTTCAGGTCATGAACAGTTCATTTCTGAATCACACACATGCTGAAAAATAACTACAGACAAAACGAGACCTGGTTTTTGAGCATGTGAAATTGCTCAGACTTGCTGTATATATATAATGTGCTGTTGAAACTTTGCGCTGTATATTTGTTATCACAGTGGTATTGCTATTGAAGGAATAGTTCACCCAAAATGAATATGACCTCATAGGTTCTGCCAGACAAACACAGTCGGAGTAGTTTTACATTTTATCCTGGCTCTTCCATACACTGTGAATAAAACCAAAAATGATTCAACTTAAAATTGTAAGGCAACTTACTGTACAGCTTTTTTTATTTTTGAGTCGACTCAACTTTTTAACCACTTAAATTTGTAAAAATGAATAAGTTAAATTAATTCCTTCATGTTGTCCCAACACTAATTGATTGTGTGAGCCAAGCATT
The DNA here is from genome assembly GCA_903798125.1 of Danio choprae. Taxonomy (NCBI): domain Eukaryota; kingdom Metazoa; phylum Chordata; class Actinopteri; order Cypriniformes; family Danionidae; genus Danio; species Danio choprae. The sequence goes on from CAIGQW010048549.1 coordinate 1,505, forward strand.
TTTTTACAGTGCACTTCGAGTTGACTTAAAACTGCAGCAAGTTCATTCCAGTGTTAATTTTGACAGCAAATTCTGATTTAGTCTTAGTCTTAGTCTTTGGAATAATACACAATTTAGTTTTAGTCCTATTTTAGTCATCTGACATCTTTTAGTCTTAGTCTAGTTTAGTTGACTAAATATTATAGGAGTTTTAGTCTTAGTTTAGTCTTAAGTCTTTTAGTCTTAGTCTAGTTTTAGTAGACCAAATATTAGCAGATTTTTCTCCATAATTCACGTAATTGTAAGTATATTACAATATATGGAAGCATATAAAGAATACAGGCACATATCTAATTGTTGTAATAAAAAAATATATTTTATTAAATGTAAAAAACATGAGTCTTTTTCACAAAAATAACCATAAGAACTGCTCTCCCAGAACAATATACATGCCCCCTGACAAAGATATGCATTGTCCCTGAAATATATGAAACGCATATGAGGATATAATAAATGATTTACAAAGTTGTGATTTTTTTTCTTCTTTCTTGCCATATAACGTGCGTGCCCGCGTGTGCAAACACGAACACACACACCTTTTGTCGAGTCATATATAACACCACAACATCTATTATAATAGTACACATATTTATATTAATTAATTCAACGAGACAATTCGTTTAATCAATACTATTCAAAGTTAATTTGCTTTGGCTTCTAATTTATTCCAAGTTTAGCAGAATCACGGTGGTTTAACTGATAGAATAACCTTACCGTTAGCGTTTATGCATACATACCTTGATGTGTATTTCTGGATGAGCAGTCTGTAAATGTCGCTTCAAGTTGGTGGTGTTTTTCCCAGCGATTTTTACTCCACATTTTTTACAGACGCTCTTGTTGTCCTTGTTGTCATATGTGAAGTTTGACTAGATGTCAATTCTTCGTCTTCGTCCTAGACTAAGCTCTGACATTTCTGTCTGTCTATGAGACATACCGCTGCCCTCGGACCGCGTGTTGCTAACGAGAAAAGTCAACTTAAATTAACCAAAGCTTTGTAACCAAGACTGTGCAACCAAGTATAATGTATAACTAAATATAATGTATAACAAACGTCCTCATAACTTGAAAACCGCGGCTTTTGAAAATGGCTTTGCCAAGATCAACCTGCCGTTAAAAGATTCGCTCTGATTGGATTTCCCCACAAAAGGGTAGTTTTTATTGGATCTCTTCTCCATTCGTCCCGCCCCAACATTTTCCTCTCGTTTTTATTCGTTGACTAAAGTGTCAGTTAAATTTCGTCATCGTCTTCGTCATCATATCTGACTTTTTATTTCGTTTTTATTTAGTTTTCGTCTGTAAAAAATGTTCGTTGACGAATATTTTTCGTCATAGTCTTCGTCAACGAAATTAACACTGGTTCATTCATTCAATATCCTTCAGCTTAGTTCCTTTATTCATCAGGGGTCACCACAGCAGAATGAATCGACAACTATCGACAACTATTCCAGCATATGTTTTACACAGTGAATGCCTTTCCAGCTGCAAACCGGTACTGGGAAACACCCATATGCACTCATTCACACACATACACTACGGTCAATTTAGTTTATTCAATTCACCTATAGCGCATATGTTTGGAAACCAGCGACCTTCTTGCTGTGAGGCGACAGTGCTAACCACTGAGCCACCGTGTCGCCTGAACTATTCTTTTAATGCAATATTTATAATTTGGGATAATTAAACTTGTTTTCACACAACCCTGCATTGAGTTCTTGATCCTTATTACTAAAAAGCTTTGTTCGATCGTCTGAAAAAAAGCCCTGCTTAATGTTGTCAAGCACTATAATCTTAAAGCTTTTGTTTTGTGTTATGGCTTGGGTTATGGATCCAATCAAGATCCATATTACATGCATGATTTGGACCATCATTGTGATTAATGGCATGCGGCGGATATAAGTGACCTACTGTGCGTCTTCGCTCTTAATTTGTGTGACAGTCGAGGCTTAATCCCAACAATTATTAGTCAACAAACAAAGCTGGGTCTAGCAGACAGATGTGATGTATGACCTCTCACGATGACGGTCGTGCCATTTTTCATGCCACCGTGTGCCAATAGTGTTATCTGGCCAGTGATTGACAGTCTGATCCATTCCCCTCCGCCTTGTCCTTTTCTCCATTTTCCACTCATGTAAAGGACATGCTCTCTGACGGAGATCTTCTGTCATCTGTCTCCCTAAAGAAATGGTCATTTTGTGCAAGGCCGCAGGGGTTAAATGCGTTTTATACATTGCTAAGAGCTCACTTTAGCTCTCGGTGACAGGTGTCAGTATGGATTGTGGGTCAGTATGAAAAGTGGATGAGCAGAACAGACAAGGGTCTCATCAGTTACACTGGAGGAATGCAGCTATTGGCAAGAAGTTAAACAAAAGGCACGAATATACTTAAAGTCATCATGAAATATATATATTTTTTTGTATGTATAGTTCTTATTATAAACGATGTATCTGTGCACTTCGTTATTCATTCATTCATTCATTTTCCTTTGGTTTAGTCTCTATTTCAGAGGTCGCCACAGCGGAATGAACCGCCAACTATTCAAGCATATGTTTTACGCAGCGAATGCCCTTCTAGCTGCAACCCATCAGTGGGAAGCATCCATACACACTCATTCACACACATACACTACGGACAATTTAGCTTACCCAATTCACCTATACCGCATGTCTTTGGACTTGTGGGGGAAACCGGAGCACCCAGAGGAAACCCACGCCAACACGGGGAGAACATGCAAACTCCACACAGAAACACCAACTGACCCAGACAACTATCGACAACTATTCCAGCATATGTTTTACACAGTGAATGCCTTTCCAGCTGCAAACCAGTACTGGGAAACACCCATACACACTCATTCACACACATACACTAAGGACAATTTAGCTTACCCAATTCACCTATAGCACCTATCTTTGGACTTGTGGTGGAAACTGGAGCACCCAGAGGAAACCCACGCCAACATAGGGAGAGTTTAATCAATTATAAAACAGTAAAAAAAATAATAATAACGTAATTTTAATGCAGTATTACAGAACAAATTGTGTCATCTAATGCTTTCTTAACTGCTTTTTTGTAATTTTCATTGTGTTTTATTGTTTCTGAAAGGAAAAATGCACATTAAACACACTTTTAGGCATATTAATCTAAGTTTCACTTTAGCAGCAGCGAGGCTGTGTTTTAAGAACATATTAGCTGGTCCGAAATACTTTCTTAATCTAAGTTTGAAGAGCATCAGTGACTACGTTTACATGGACATCAGTAATCCAATTATTTGCCTTAATCTGAGTAAGGCAATAATATGATGAAGGTGTTTACATGAGTTGCTTTTTGAATGTTCCTTTCATGATCCCGTTTTACATGTTATAGCACATAGACCATAGGTCATTGCATCACCGCGATATTCAAGTTTCCTCCAGAGTTTCATGTAATTTCGGGTGTTTCATTTTTAATTTTTCGACTTTAACTGGAGTTCGGCACTTTCACTTTCATTCGGGAACATTTCATGGTACTGGATGCGAGTATGGAGTAAGGACTGGTGGAAGAGTGTTGTTTTAATTTGATACTGCACCCTGAATGGGAAAAAAAAACCTCTGCATTTCGCGAAGCGGGTGTCTGTGGTCCTTTACTGACTCGGTAGGTGCAGAGAATAGTGTCAAAAAGCTGCGTGGTAATAGCCTGTCACACAATAGTGTCAGTGTTCGTCCGTGTCCTCCTTTGTTTTCGTCATGTGGTTTCTTTGTATTGTCTTTCCCGCCACCATCAGTGTCAATCTGTTCCACCTGTGTTCATTCCTTGTGTGTGATTAGTCTAATCATCCCTTCATCCATTTATACCCTTTCGTCTGTGTCCTTCGTTGTCCGGTATTCTGATTCGTTTGCTTCCTGTGGTTGTGTCGTCCTGTCTCCCCGTATCCAGTATTTGTTCCCGTAAGTGTTTACCAATAACTCCGTTTTGTAAATGTATCCCGTGTTCAGTCTCGTCATGTCATCCTCTACCAGCCAAGCGTTACAAATAGACTAGGGTAATAGTTTGATTGCGGTGTTTACATGTCTGTACTGCACTTCAATAATGCCCCTAAAATCGGCATACTCCCCATGTCTTAATCTGATTTTTGTTTCGTTCGATTATACCTTTAGTCGGATTAAGGTAATCAAAAATCGCTGTTTACATGGTAAACTTAATCAGAGTATTGTCTTAATCATATTAAAAATATTATTGGTATCCATGTAAACATACTCAGTGTAACAGCTAATGACCAACTTAGACCTACTAGACACTAGTTAACTTGTTCCAATGCACTTGGAAGCTGTTCATTTGTAATATGTTATCTGTTCAAGTCGTAGTGAGACAGCTAAAGACCAGCTGAAACTACAGTCTGTGTATTGAAACTTGAGTTTGGTTTCGAAACAATTGTATTTGGACCACATTTAATCTGTTTAGGGCATCTTGGAACGACAGCAAACCTGCAACAAGATGGTGATTAAATGCAGCTAATGCTTAACTTTGATAAGCTTGAATCCAGTTAATATATTCAAAAACACCTACTGTATTATCTGTGTTTTAAAATATGACAAAACACTTGGAACCCGTGTGTTTGAAACACATTACTTGTCTTCCCCCCCCTTTTTTCTATTGTAGTTTAAACTGGTAGACTATCTTTGAACAACAGCAAACCACCTACTAGTATGGGATGAAGTAGCCTAGGAGCTAATTACCAGCTAGAAACCAATTCATATTTTCCAAAAACACCTAGAAGCTTTGTTTTAGAAGCGTATTAGCTAATCTCCAACTGTTCCAAGCAGATCATTAGCTGTTCGTTTAAGATGGTAGACAATCTTGGATTAACAACCGCCTGGCGATTAAGTAGTGGTCCCACTGCTAATGGCCAACTTGAAACCTTTCAACATGCTCCAGAACACTTGGGAGCCGTGTAATGGAACATGTTGGCTGGTCAAAGATAAACAGTAGGATTAATGGGATAGTTCTCGAAAAGATGAAAATGCTGTCATCATTTACAGTCCGTTCTCTTTTTCCAAATCTACCTTTCTTTCTTCTGTTGAACGCAAAAGACAATCATTTTAAGGAAGCTGAAACCTTTAATTATTGACTTCCATATTTGCTTTTCCTACTATACTGTAAGTACACTGTAAAAACACAGTTCCTTCATCTTGTCCCAACACAAATCGATTAAGTTAAGTTAATTGTTTTTACAATTTTAAGGAAGACAATGGTTACATTCCAGCAGACACACAACGTCATAAGACGTTAATATTAGGTTAGATTTAGGTCACCTGCATCTAAGGACAATGTTATTTTGACGGCCAACTAAGACATGAAATGACGTTGATATTTGGTGGATTTTAGGTTGTGATGGAAAGTGATCAAAATCCAACATCGAGCCAACATCTTAAGCCAACGTCATATTGACGTCAAATACTGACATTTATTTGTCAGGTATGGCAACTAAAATCCAACGTCTGATAGACGTCATAGTGGTAACGTCCACACTGTCACCGTCAAGCTGTAACATCATTAGACGTTGATATTTGGTTGATTTTATGTTGCGTTGGAAAGTAACCAAAATGCAACATCGGCCTGACGTTGTGTTCTGACATCAACCTGATTTTCATTTCCAAACCAAATGCAACGTCCCACGACATTGGGGTTCAACGTCAACCTGGCGTCATGTTGACGTCCTGTGCCTGCTGGGATGTTTCAGCGAATATCTTCTTTTGTGTTCAACAGAAGAAAGAAACTCATAAACGTTTAGAACCACTTGAGTTGTAAGTGAGTGACTTGAAATAGTGAGTGGATTTCCAGTTTTAGGTGAATTATCTTATTAATCTGGATTGTCCAGCAGAGACAGATGTCTGATCTGTACACTTCAAAAATACATTTGCTGCTTGTTCAAACTACTCATTTAAAGTTGAACCATCACAATTCTTAAGTTTATTGGGGGACAACTTAAATGTCTTATGTTCAATCCACTTAAATTAGTAAAAATGGTTAAGTTAACCTTGTCAATTTGTATTGTTGTGTAAAAATGCTGGGTTCCACACAATTCCTTCATGTTGTCTCAACACAAATTGATTAAAAGTTGAGAAACTGAGTAAACGCCTACACCCCCCCCAAAAAAAAATCTTAAGAATTGTGTTGGTGGAACTCATATTAATTGAGCAGTGTGAACAAGCAGCAAAACATTATTTTTTTCAGTGTGGGACGTGAACTAATTGGGCAGGAGCCAGAATTTTTACAGTGTACCTTATTTGATGAAACTGTCATTAATAATCCACCTACGCCCTGCTAATTGTTTATTTCGTAGCATGTCTTGCTCTTTCCTCAAGCTGTTTGTTGATCCTGACACTATGTAGATGCTCATGCTGATTACTGAGGTGTGAGGAGAAGCGATATGCTCGTCCTTTCTTCTTGTCCAGGTTCTGTTGGCGAAGGTTTGCGTCTCGTTTTCCGCCCTGGCAGCTGGCCACACTTTTCTCTTTTTCCTCTGTATTTCAATCGTGCTTTCCTCCTGCCGCCCCATATTTACAACAAAGGCCGCCGCCACATGGGTCAGCATTTCCACACCACATCTTTCTTACCCCTGACAATGTAGCTGAGTAGTCTGGCTTTGAGAACCAAAGATCAAGCTCATTTTTACCAGAGCCTAAGCCAAGACCCCTCTCAAACAAGGCCGGTATCATGCTGTATCGATCTGAAGCTGCTTTAATTCCTTTTGAGAGCATTTGGCTGTTTCTGCAGACTACTGAATGAGTAGCTGCACAGTAGGGTTGGGGTTGATTTGATTTCAATCCAGACAGTTCAATATGATGCACTTGGTTGTATTTGAATTTATTCATGCACTTGTATGTGTGCTACTGGAAAACATCAGTCAAGATTTTTTTAATCTTACGCAATGTTCTGTAAACCATCATTCATTCATTTTCCTTCGGTTTAGTCCCTTATTTATCAGGGGTCGCCACAGCGGAATGAACTGCCAACTATTCCAGCATATGTTTTACGCAGCGAATGCCCTTACAGCCGCAACCCAGTACTTGGAAACACCCATACGCTCTCTCATTCACACACACACTCATACACTATGGCCAATTTAGTTTATTCTATTCACCTATAGCGCATGTGTTTGGACTGTGGGGGAAAACCGGTGCACCCGGAGAAAACCCACGCCAACATGGGGAGAACATGCAAACTCCACACAGAAATGCCAACTGGCCCAGCCAGGAATCAAACAAGCGACCTTCTTGATGTGAGTGCTAACTACTGAGCCACCGTGCCGCCCTTCTGTATATGATAATATTAGTGCTGTAAAATGAATTGCATCTAAGATTATAGTCTGTATTTACATAAAATATGTTTGTACTGTGTATTTATGTATATATGTATAGACACACACACACACACACACACACACATACTGTACATTAAAAAAAATATTCAAACCATTACAAAATATTCAAAAGAAATATATTACATATATAATCATTTTTATATATAATTTGTAAATATGAACTTTTATTCTGGATGTGGTTTAGTTTAGATCGTGATACTGACAATAGTTAAAACCAGCATAAATAAAAATACATGGCAGTACTAGAGTAAACTAGTAGATTTCAGCTGGTGCTTCACAGGTTATATGACAATAATATGAAAATATGAAAGAAAAAAAATATATATATATGGTATTATTCTTACAGCACATTATCCATTAATTTTGCAAACAATTCCAGGAATCCCAAATTACACTGCATTGCAGTGAAAACGCCTGTAAAATAAATTATACATGATAATAATACATAATATTCATTTATATGAACACATGACAAATTATGCCCCATTTATTTATCTATTTTGGACTATTTTTAAAGCAAATCCATATAATTTTTACAAAAACGTGAAATACAACTAATCATACATGCAACAATTACATGCTTTTTTATTTTAAAAAGCAAAATAACACAAGCCTTAATCCACAAGTATGTATAAATTTGCCAACCTGCCACAGGACTTTTGGATGCCAGATTATTATTAAACCTCGAAGAAAGCTTTCAAAAGATAAATGAGACTTCTAAAGGAAGCCAGGCTTTCCCTTTAATGAATTATTAAACTGCACTCCCCGATGACAAAGTCGTCTTGAAAAGAAAGGTCAGATGAAAGGAATGTTTTATTCCCATTCCTTACTTCCAATTCTCAGCAGACCTGAAACAATTGGCCCTATCAAAATGAGTGAGAATATTCTCCTTTCAAATATACAGAGGACAAAAAAAAAGAGAATCTGAGATGATATTATGGCTCTGTCTTAAAATCTAGCATCCAGTCTATATACCTAGAAGGCGTTTTAGTCATCAAATGTTTATCCCAAAGCCATTAAACGTTTTTTATTTTTATGTTAAATCTGATTTGCACTATACTGTTAACGATTCATGCTGCATCGATGGCATTCAGATATGAAAATATAGGCTGTAAATTGTGCTGCACACTATAGTGTACTTGTTCTACTCAATATTTATTTGTGCCACATATTTTTGATGCTTAGAATATCGATCAACGCGCTTAACTGGCTGTGTGATTTGTGCACCGAGCATTCTGGATTGTAAGGCCGAGTTGCTTCTATAACCCTGTATGAAAAGATCCCATTGGCAAGTTTAAATGTCTATAAAGGTCTATAAAATAAGCGATAACCACATATAGATCCTTCTGCAGCACTCATGGCTCCAATTAACTGTGGTTTAAGGTTTACGAGGAGTGAATGTGTGCCTTCTAGCTAAAAACAACAACTAAACATTCA
>CAIGQW010048551.1:0-10216 GCA_903798125.1 Danio choprae
TTTCTTTCTTTCTTTCTTTCTTTCTTTCTTTCTTTCTTTCTTTCTTTTACTCTTTACTGTTATATTTTTATTCCCAGATATCTGGCAATTATGAAAATGTAATGCATATATTACAGACATTCTTATTTGCTTTGTATGTTTCTGGAATCATCATTAACATTAGCCAACCAGTATCGCAGTTGTATATATTTTTTATGTATAGCATATCAAAATCAGCATACAAACTGACACTTTTCAATATGTGGCATGTGATGATACAAATATAAAAAAAAACAAAAAAAAACATGACAAACAATATAAAGCAGAAAATCAGTGTCTATAATTGCTGTATGTATATAACCTATGACAGGAATGTACCAAAGCTTTTTATGTACCAAAGTTTGTTCAAAATAATTAGAAATTACTTTTATGATGTGCACTAGATGATGTTTATTATTGAGAAGTTACTTTTTCATCTGAGATCTTACAAAAGAGTATGACTGTCAAAACAGAACTACTCTAAACAAGTATTCAAACATCAAAAAACCTCAAAGTTAAATTTGTTTTGCACTCTGATTAGACAAAATTACATAATGGTATAAACATGAATTTAAAAATATGTAAAATTACTCATAATTACATAAACATCATACATTACACATTATACATGTCTAAATACATTGTTTTGTAAATTGCACAGTATTTAACTGTAATATGAACTATTTTACTGTAAGACAGTTATGCAGTATGTTACTGCATTTTAAAAGTTGCATTGTGAAAATTACTGTATATTTTACTGTATACAGCAAGCTAAATTGTGCTATAGATGTAAATAGAGTATTTTTGCTGTAATTGATTAACAGTAAGTTACTGTAGATTCTACAGGAAATTGTTAACAGTGTATCTAGTCCTTAAAAGTTTCATAAATACACTGATTTTAATAAAGCACATGGCTGAAGAAGGGGCAGCATGGTGGCACAGTGGGTAGCACAATCGCCTCACAGCAAGAAGGTCACTGGTGCGAGCCCCGGCTGGGTCAGTTGGCATTTCTGTGTGGAGTTTGCATGTGTTTGCGTGGGTTTCCTCCGGGTGCTCCGGTTTCCCCCACAAGTCCAAAGACATGCGCTATAGGTGAATTGGGTAAGCTAAATTGTCCGTATGTATGTGAATGAGTGTGTGTGTTTCCCAGTGATGGGTTGCAGATGGAAGGACATCCGCTGCGTAAAATATATGCTGGATAAGTTGGCGGTTCATTCCGCTGTGGCGACCCCAGATTAATAAAGGGACTAAGCCCGAAAAGAAAATGAATGAATGGCTGAAGAATCAAATGTGTCCCCTGTGTTTTCTGTAAGCTCTTAGGAAATAGCAAAATGGTTTCTATAGCGCCGAGTCCAGGTCATTTTCTGTCAGGCAAAATGTAATGGAGAAAAGGAAGCAGAAGAGAGTCTGATATATTTAACATTCCAAAATATCACAACATAGGTTTTCATTAAGCTGTTCCTTCACACAGTGACTCTTTTTAAAATAACTTCTGCATAATCATTCACCAGCACTAGGTTGGCTTCTGCCCTTTCTCTTCTGGCTGCCATTCTTCTCTGTTTCATTAAGAAACGAAGAAAAAAGATCACAACTACCAGACTGAAGCTGGTGAGAAGCAGCACCAACCCAAGCGCCAGAAGGTGTGACAGACCACTGTTCACGTGCATCGAATTGTCCCACAAACCCACCGACACAACACTCAGTCCGACCAGAGTTCCCCAAACCCCAAAAGCCAACATACAGGATCCGCATGACAGCTCTGCTCCCCCCGTCACCACTGTAACACCGGCCACAGACACCAGCCCATTGGGTAATGTTACAGTTTCCGATTTTGGATCATATTTTACGGTTTGGGTCGGTTTAGAATCCATGGGTTCCTCCATTGTTAATGGGCTCCACAAAAAATGTCAATCTTTTTGAAGTTGCCTTGCTCTCCTGTTGATGTATTTTTCATTCACTCCTTCACTTCTGATGATTTTAACTAAATAAAGATTCTAGATGTGATTCTTCAGTAATTGTTCTTCTTATGTATACTCATATGGGTTGTGTCAGGCATTTTAACACTTTCTGTGAATACAAAACCACAGGTCACATAACATCAGGTTATGATTAAAAATTAAAATATGATATAAGTATGTTATAATGTACATCCAGCCAGCTGTTTTTGCAAAATGAAGCCCTTTTGAGCTGGGCTATCAAATACTGAAAGCTTTATTCCGCAAAACAAGTAGCCGGAGGTACAGTGCATGATCCTGTTTATTACTTTACTTATTACTTGCCAAAAAAGTAGACACAAAACATTAATCTGAGCTGTAATATTTACTAGCTCTTTAATTAAACATTAAGCTTGCAGAAAGACATAATGGCTGGATGTAGCCCCAAAATTAGCTGTAAATTTGACCTTTTTCTGAATTAAGTTGCAATTGTGAAAAATGCATTGTGAGCTGTATGCATTGTGAGTATGTCATGATGACAAAAATGATGGTAAAAAAATAATGCTATTACTAATATCTATTTCTGAAAGTGCAGACTATATACATGTAAAAACAATAATGATATAGATAGATTTTTTTTGTTTTTAGTGAGAGTTTTCTGCCATGCAATTAATCTAAAAATAACACGTTTGAGAGTCTTTTGAGATGTAAACATTAAATTCTCAATAAAGTGTCAAAATTGCTAAATGTCATCTCAAGATTAGGTAATATTGCTAGCTAAAATTCAGACTTTCCCCACATTTTTTATTTATTTCAAGTTTCAGTTGTTCAATTGTGAGAATCTCAGAATTATACAAATCATTATTGTTTATCCAAATCAGTTTCCATACAGGAAAGCTTGTTTATGCCATGGAATTTAAAAAGAATTTTTTACAATGTCTTTTTCATAAAACGGTGATGAATAAAAATAATTCCCAGACGATTTTAACTTTGAGCTAGCTTGTTGCAGTTATTATCATTTTATTTTATTCTGTGGCTGAAACAAGTTCCTGTTAATTAAATAAAAATGAATATTTTTTGTTTATGCAATATAAAAAAAAAATAATAATAATCAAATATTTATTTAGTATAAATTTCTCACCTTTTTTCCATGCATGTAAACGTACACACCAATAATTCTGTATTCCAAAACATGAAGAAAATCATTAGTTTGACTGATTAGTCTAAAATGCTGTTAATCCAGTATGTTTTCAAACGATCGTCCAAAATGTTCTCTCAGGCTCAGACATGCTGAATGCCAGTGCAATGCTCTACAACAATTTATATAGCGTTTCACTACTTGCAGACCAGCCTGTACCCACCACAGAGCCGGCAGACTGTTGTTTTTATTTTCCTTATCATTTGTTTGTTTCCATTGCCCTTTGTGTCCCAAAGGAAAGCGATGTCTGTCATTAGACATCATTATGACCCATTAACTTGTATTTATCTAAGACTCCCTCCCTTCCTCTGCTCCCACCCTCACTGCCTTAGCTCAAGAACCCACTGGCTTTTTAAAAGAGGTATTGTTTTCTAACCAGAAAGTTTGCTTTTCCCTTTGAAAGCAATTTCCCCTTTGGTCTCCCCTGCCCTTTTTGACATTTCAATCGCTATCCTGTCTACATGCCTCGTTCTCATGAGTGAGAAATGGTTATTGTGCTAAATCACCACTGTCGTTTATCATAATCAGTCCCAAGCTCAATAAATATCTGCTGTCAGTTGTGGCTTTGAGTCTTGTCAGCATTCAAATGGTAAATTTCTTCAACAGTAGCTGTGTTTACATCCAAAGATGCAAAGTCGTCACTTCTTGATAAACTGGCGCCAAATATCAAAAAGGAAAATGGAATTTTTTGCAGTAACAGAAGTCACTGAAGGTCTTTTTTCTTTTATAATACATTACTTGCGCTTCAGAAGACGAAGCCGAAACGTGATGAACGCATGGTGCTTTTGGAGGCGTGAGACGATCTTTGGGAGTGCAGCAACTCAAGAAAGTGTGGGAGATAATAATACAGAACCATTTTGAAGGATTTTAGAATGACCAAAACAACATTTCAGATGTTTTACAATGTGGTCGATCTGCTGGTTTGTCCATTAATGCTGTCCCATCACTGCCATTTTTGTTATCACATGATCTCTTTAAAAAAAAAACATGACATTTGGAATTTATTTGGTAAATGTGTTTCCATCATAGCTTATGTACATTTTTTCTCATCGAATAAAAAGCTTACGTTTTCTATGCGCATTTGTTTAATTTATGCACATCTTGCCATTTCCATTAAGCGTTTTTTATGCAATAGTCACATAAGAATAGGTGGATGGAAACATGTGATCAATGATTTCCATCTCCAGAAGTGTTTTTGATGAGTATGATGGTGCAATTTGAACAGATTCACTCCACTGACACAAAATCTCATTCAACCAGCACAACAACAACTATGCTAAATCTCATCACCAGTCCCAGCAATCCTTCTACACCACGTCCCACAATTTGCTGTCAAGCTGGGCGCAGTGTAATTCGCTCTGACAGGTAATCCAATAAAAGTCCTCTTGAAATCCCTGGAATAGCGCAAAGAAAATCCCTGTGCTAAAAGAGAGAAGAGTGAGGTGTGTCTGGTGTTTCCAAGGGAGGTAAATAAATCCAGAGAGATTAAAGGCAGGCCAGACCTGTATCATGAGAGTGTTTTGGAAAGTTACAGCTTAAGATTTAAATGTACGTGTGACCTGATGAGGGAGAATTTATAGGGACAGAGGGGGAAAAATCCAGACTATTTTTTCCTGGACAAGAGAGAGTTTAAATGCTTGTGTACAGTATTGGTCTACAACATGATCAGATTCCAGATCTTAAAAATATTGTGTTGAATTAAGTCAAATTTAAGTATATATTTTTTGTAGATATTTTTAAAAAGACACAATAAAAAATAAAAAATTGGCATGAAATCAAATTTACTCTTTGTATTTTTATATGTGTTTCACTCGCAAGGACCACACCACACTATGAAGTTAGGAAGAAATCTTTATTGTATGGATGTAGGGATAAAAGGGTAGAAAAGAAAAGATGAAAAGGGGAAGGTGAAGGGAGGATGAAGGGGTATAGGCGAAAGGGAATAAGGGAAGGGGCGGTAGGTTGATTTGGGCATTCTATGATGATGACTCAGAGAGACTCAGGATGGGCATATCATCTCAGTAATATTCTGCAGAGGGATCAGGACCCCCAATTCAACCTACACAAACTTTGTATTTAAACTGAGCTAAAACAACACAATTCTTGAGGGTTTTTGTAGGGAAAAACATTTTTAACGTAATTACTTCATGTTGTCCCAACACAAATTGGTTGTGTGGAACCCTGCATTTTATATAGTGTAGGAGGGAAGAGAGGGATATAAGGATGGTTAATGGAAAACAAAGAGAGAATGAGGTGAACAGTGATAAAGCATTGACCTGCCTTAAATAAGTTTAGGTAGTTGGTGATTGGATGAGATGGCAGAGTGAGACGGGGTCTTGCTCCCAAACAACAGTTATAGTTAATTCTATATTGTGCTTGTTATAAACGATGTATTTGCACTTCATTATTTTTGTACAAATTTATTTGGCCTCAGAATCTTTAATCAAATGCCAACACTCCCTCTCCCTCGAAATGACTCTCTTTACTTCTGGTCACATGGAAAGCCTTTAAGGAGGGGCTATCAGTGCATGTCTCGTTTCAGCCCTGCCTCTCTGGGAGGCAGTGGTTCGAACGAATATGACACAGTTCGGTCTGTAAGATCTAGCTCCCCGTTCTCGTCATCATCAGGCATCTGAAACACCAAGATGGTGCGAACGGCCTTCAAATTTTCCTCCAATTTATTAGCAATGCCCATCCTCCAACAAGCTAATCAGTTCTCAAAGGTCAAATTCTATTCATTAGTAGTAAAGATAAGTTGGAAATATTTGCAGCGATATAATGATGTATATTTGTTATCAATATATTGCTGTATTCAGGGCCTCACAGTGGCGCAGTGGGTAGCACGTTCGCCTCACAGCAAGAAGTCGCTGGTTCGAGCCTCGGCTGGGTCAGTTGGCGTTTCTGTGTGGAGTTTGCATGTTCTCCCTGTGTTGGCGTGGGTTTCCTCCGGGTGCTCCGGTTTCCCCCACAAGTCCAAAGACATGCGGTACAGGTGAATTGGGTAGACTAAATTGTCCGTAGTGTATGAGTGTGAATGGGTGTGTATGGATGTTTCCCAGAGATGGGTTGCAGCTGGAAGGGCATCCGCTGCGTAAAACATATGCTGGATAAGTTGGAGGTTCATTCCGCTGTGGCGACCCCAGATTAATAAAGGGACTAAGCCGAAATGAAAATGAATGAATGAATGAATATTGCTGTATTCAGACAACATCCACAATGCTGAGAGCAAAATTTAGATGAATTTGTAAATATGTGTGACACTCTTTCTTTTAGAAAAAAAAAAAACACAGAATAAAAATGACAGTGGTGTGATAAAAGCAGTTAAACAGACAGTTCACCCAACAATGAAAATGCTGTCATTAGTTACTCACCCTCGCGCCGACACAAGCCAGATCTCACAAGAAAAGATAACTATTGTAGTTAGTCTGAAAATTTACTCATTTATATAAATTCATATGATTTAATTTGTATCTAAACATACGATTTCACCCCTAAACCTACCCCTCATTGGGGGATGAGCAAATAAAATGTATGAATGAGATTAAATGAATATGAATTAGTCAATAATTCAAAAAGTTACGAATTGCTGTAAGATTGTGTTGTCAGAACACACATTCAAAAAAATTTTTTATGTGAAATCTAAGAACTCAATAAAGGGACTAAGCCGAAATGAGAATGAATGAATGAATCTAAGAACTCTCTGACCCTTCATAGACAGCAAGGATCCTTACATTTTCAAAACCTAGAAAAAGGTACCAAGAACAGCCCATACCCACACACTGTTTCAAGCAGAGAAAGTCACGTGCGGGCATCCTGGTTATACGTTAGCAGCAGGACACACATACAAGTGCTCTTGTAAACACACAACCTACAGTATGCTGATGAGAAGAAACTGTTAAATAATTTATAATTTATAAATAAATTCTCATAGCTTTATAAAATTGCTATTGAACACACTGAATTGAGGACACATGGACTGTTTTGCCGATGTTTTTGGTACCTTTCTGGAGTGTTACCTTTCATAGACAGACTCTTGCTGTCTATGAAGGATCAGAGAGTTCTCGGATTTCATCTAAAAAAACTGTCTGTGCACTTGGATGGGAAAAGTGCAGAGCACAAATTCCATATATAGGTCACCATACTTGGCCACATCATGAGTCACAACTTTCACTTTCACATTCTATTTAATCAGCTTCTGAAGGCTATTATAATGGATTTATTTATTTATTTATTTATTTATTTATTTATTTATTTATTACATGTTAACATACACGTCTCAGTGCTATTTCAATTGTAAATGTAACTACTTAATGTTTTGGCAAATTAGTGGGTTATTCATATCACTTTATAAATTTAAATAAAGGTTTGACACCAATCACCACAATGGTGACTTATTAAAATTATTTATAACAAGTGAACCTTATGATAATGTTTTTGGACTTGTTTATGCCTCCTCTAGTGTAATATCAATGATTTCCAGTAAATCTAAGGCTGTGTCTGTGAGTCAGTTGTTGTTGTTGTTGTGCTAAGGAAAAGGTGTGTGTTTGGCTTAAGAAAGCCTGGAGTAGATTTCAGATAAACATGCAGCTAAAGCACTGCCAGCTTTTATTTAGATTGACCCGACTGAAGGGAGGCTGTATTTGTCACAGGTTCAACAATCTAATGATATTTACAAGCGAACTTAAGCACAGCCGCTAGAACAGCATTAGCCAATGAGCCAAACATGACCTGATGATTTTATGAGCAGTTCTCTTAAGGCCTATATGTGCCATACGCTTAAAATTACACTGAAGATAAAACAATTGAAAAGCAGATGTCCAGGCAGAAATTTATCAGTACATTTTTCTTTTTAAAATAAACCTTGCTTGCTAATGGTTTTGATTAACATATAACATTTATTTCTTAATATATTATATTGACATTTAAAAATTATTATTATTATTTTTTTTACAAAACTCTGTGTTTTCATAGGGGGCCTCACGGTGGCGCAGTGGATAGCACGTTCGCCTCACAGCAAGAAGGTCGCTGGTTCGAGTCTCAGCTGGGTCAGTTGGCGTTTCTGTGTGGAGTTTGCATGTTCTCCCCGTGTTGACGTGGGTTTCCTCCGGGTGCTCCGGTTTCCCCCACAAGTCCAAAGACATGCGGTATAGGTGAATTAGGTAAGCTAAATTGTCCGTAGTGTATGGGTGTGTATGGATGTTTCCCAGTGATGGGTTGTGGCTGGAAGGGCATCCGCTGCGTAAAACATATGTTGCATAAGTTGGCGGTTCATTCCGCTGTGGCCACCCCAGATTAGTGAAGGGACTAAGCCTAAATGAAAATGAATGAATGAATGAATGTGTTTTCATATGAACGAAGTCTTTTGATTTTGTAGTCACTTTTCTGACAATAGTTAAAACAATTACATTTTTCTTGTAAGATTGGACGTATTTTTTGGCAGATTTTATTTCTCAGTGTACGAGCAGCATTCATTCATTGAGAAGGATAAAATAATGTTGCTTAAGTTTTACACAGAACTGAAAAAGATGCATAATACAGGTCATTAATAAACCAGCAAGAGAGAGGATATAATAAAAGACAAGTGGTAACTACATGTAACTGAAACACCAATGAAAAAAAGCCAAGGGGTGTCTCAAATGTACATCAATAAACTTGAGGAATACACATTGTCCTTAGATTTACACTCAGTGAATGTGTGAATTAAACAGATTTCTTTAATTCTAAAGATAAATAAACCAGATTTTGTGGTAGAAACTACAGCTGGGGCTGCTATAGATTTGTTTTTTGTAAGAAAGGGCATGAAGAACTAAGGAAAACATGTCTTTATGATTTAAGGTCTTGTTTTGAACATTACAAAAGGTCATTTTAGTTGTCTAGTGATGGTCTTTGTGTTGAAAAGCTCTGAAGTCTATAAGAAGACTAAAGCTATCAGTTGAGGACATGAATGTATGTTGATTGAATGTATGATTTATTGTTATTGACTTTACTATTGCTCTATTGCTAGTCAGAAGCTATTTTTGTTCTTCCACAATAATGATTTACCATTTTTGCACATTTGTTTCTATACTTTCTATACCGTTAACTAGTAATGAGTGGTATCAGTCTGCTGGCTTGATTAAAAAACTAAATATGAAAGCCACTAAGAAAGTTCTAATAGTACTATCCCTGCCATTTCATTGTTATTACAAATATTTGTTATGTGACAAAAGCTGAAAATTATACTACTATCAATATCATTCATAAACACACTTTTTGCTGGAAAATCCAATTGTAAAACATAAACTGAACATAAACTGAAACAAAACCATATTGATTTGTATCATGCTTTCTTAATGATCAGTTTCAACAAAACCTAAAATGTTAAGTGTTGTTAGGCAGCTATCTACCCATGGAGTTACATAGATATAGAAATATGACACATGAAAATATATCATATATACAGTCAAGTTTGAAATTAGTCATACCACAGATTACATATCTGTAATTCCAACGTAGTATATATATGTATAGTATATATAGGGGTTGGACAATGAAACTGAAATGCCTGGTTTTAGACCACAATAATTCAATAGTATGGTCTAGGGCCCCCTTTTGCGGCCAATACAGCATCAATTCGTCATGGGAATGACAGATAAAAAGTCCTGCACAGGGGGCCTCACAGTGGCGCAGTGGGTAGCACGTTCGCCTCACAGCAAGAAGGTCGCTGGTTCGAGCCTCGGCTGGGTCAGTTGGCGTTTCTGTGTGGAGTTTGCATGTTCTCCCTGTGTTGGCGTGGGTTTCCTCCGGGTGCTCCGGTTTCCCCCACAAGTCCAAAGACATGCGGTACAGGTGAATTGGGTAAGCTAAATTGTCCGTAGTGTATGAGTGTGAATGGGTGTGTATGGATGTTTCCCAGAGATGGGTTGCAGCTGGAAGGGCATCCGCTGTGTAAAACATATGCTGGATAAGTTGGCGGTTCATTCCGCTGTGGCGACCCCAGATTAATAAAGGGACTAAGCCGAAATGAAAATGAATGAATGAATTCATCTATACCGCATATCTTTGGACTGTGGGGGAAACCAGTGCA
>CAIGQW010048554.1:0-13481 GCA_903798125.1 Danio choprae
AATATAAATTAATATAATTTAATATAGGGCCTAACAGCAAGAAGGTCACTGGTTCGAGCCTCGGCTGGGTCAGTTGGCATTTCTGTGTGGAGTTTGCATGTTCTCCCCGTGTTGGCATTGTATTCCTCCGGGTGCTCCGGTTTCCCCCACAGTCCAAAGACATGTGGTACAGGTGAATTGGTTAGGCTAAATTGTCAGTAGTGTATGTGTGTGAATGAGTGTGTGTGGATGTTTCCCAGTAATGGGTTGCAGCTGGAAGGGCAACCACTGCGTAAAACATATGCTGGATAAGTTGACGATTCATTCCGCTGTGGCGACCCCAGATTAATAAAGGGACTAAGCCGAAAAGAAAATGAATGAATGGTATTAAATTGGGTGCACTAATATTTGGACTGTGATCTTCAGGGTTGTTGTTTTTTTTTGTTAGATTAGATTTTGTTAGATTAGTTTTAATATATATATATATTTTTTTCCCAGTGATGGGTTGCAGCTGGAAGGGCATCCGCTGCGTAAAACATATGCTGAATAAGTTGGCGGTTCATTCCGCTGTGGCGACCCCAGATTAATAAAGGGGCTAAACCGAAAAGAAAATGAATGAATGAATGAGTAATATAAGTTAATATAATATAATATAAATTAATATAATCTAATATAAGTAAATATAACATAAGTTAATTTAATATAATATAAGTTAATATAATATAATATAAGTTAATATAATATATTAAATTATATTATATTATATTATATTAAATTATATTATATTATATTAAATTATATTATAAGTTAATATAATATAATATAATTTAATTTAATTTAATAAATAATATAATTTAATTTAATTTAATATATAATATAATAATGCCAGTTAATGTAATGTAATATAATAAAATATAATAACAAGAAATAATGAAATGTAAAAAAAATTGCAATATATGTTATGTCTGAAATTTGGTGTCATTCATTTGAAATACTTTGTAGTTTTAAAGATTTATTTCTTTTAAATAAAAATAAAAGTATCTGTTCACCTCAAAGTAAAAGAGTTTAATTTAATTAATAATCGATATGTGTTGAGATTTGTAAGGGTTTTAAGTAGTATTAAGTCAAGTAATTAAAATACTTATTGAGTAATTAAGTTACTTTTCAGACAAAGTCATTAGAAAAGTTATTTAAATACAATTTTAATGATGTGATTAGTAATTAACGTACTCAAGACAGCTTGAAATGTCATAATTCATAACTGTGTTGTAGGCATCATGCTCAAACAAGGCCAGTGTACAAAATCGGCTACAAGCAGGTGACGGAGCTGGAGTGGAGGTGCTGTCCAGGATATCAAGGCCACGACTGTACAGAGCTGAAAAACACACCGCAGAAACCCAGTGTTCATGAGGAGCCGCATCAAGACCCTCCATCCACCAACACTCAACTGCAGAGCATTCTGGGTAAGAGTTTTTCATTTAACACTAAAACTATGAGAATTATAACTACTAGAATGGCAATAGTGGAAGTTCCTCCTCTATTAGTTCCTCCGCAAAGCTCAGTTTCACTTGGAAATCAGTGAAATCAAGTAACATGGTTTGTTCAACATTGGACACGCTTCGCTTAATGAAGTGCATTCAATTCATTCGTGTTTTTAAAAGTGTGAAAGAGAGATTGTGCTGTTTGTGCATCCGCTCATCTTTAGAGACGGACCAAAGCATACACATGTAGTAGAGTCATCTTTTAGCTGTGCTTGCCTAAATGCTCAAATACATGCAAAAATGTGTTAAAATGCGACGCTTAGTGATTATTCACAAACCTTTGTTTGTTATTTAATAGATTAACATAAAGAGTTAGGCAAGTGAAACTGAATTGCAATCATGCGGCTCTTAAAGGGACAGCGCTATATTCCTGCAGCCGACTGTTTAGCATTTTTAATCAAACAACAAAAGACAAGCTCAAAATCAGTCACTGCAATTGACTAAAGGACTTTTGTAGCTTTATTCATTCATTCATTCATTTTCATTCCGGCTTAGTCCCTTTATTAGTTGGCGGTTCATTCCGCTGTGGCGACCCCAGATTAATAAAGGGACTAAGCCGAAAAGAAAATGAATGAATGAATGAATGAATAAACATAAAGGTTAGAATGAAATATTCACAGTTTGGAGAAGTCAGGGTTTGATAGTTATTTGGGTTTTATTTTATTAAAGTGATTCAATTACCAAATTTCTCAACGTCTCTAGTGTTCAATTTGGAAAAATTAGCTAATTTAAAGGGTCAGTTCATCAACAAAATGTAAATTATCCCATGATTTACTCATGCTAAAGGCATCATAGAACTTAATTCTTTCAGTCAAATCCAATCATTATGTTAAATCTTTCAAGCTATACACATTCTTCAACAGTCCAAAACAAGTCTAATAAAGCCAGGGTTTACAGGCCTTTACGTTAAAAACTAGCTCAGTAGCAGTTCAAACTCGGCCAATAATATCAAAACTCAAAATATGCCACTGCCCATTGATAAAATACAGATCGCTAAATGCATCATACGCCATTTGTACAAGATGTAGACATTTAAAACATTGAGTAACATGCATAAACACATGTCAAGTATTTATAATTTGAACTTTCATAAGTATTTGGCTTGTTTTAGGTCCAGAAGTGAGCGAGACGCATCCATGGACTCAAAAAGGCCATCGTAACAATCAACCGGGATTCAATCCAGATCGTCAACAGGAGAGTAGCAGAGTTCAAGCGTTAGAAGAAGAAGTGGAGCGTCTTTCCCAAGCAGTGCTCCACCTACAGGCCACGTCAACAGCCAATGGGAAGAATTTACAGGAAGATCTCACCAAATACGTTCTCGACATGTTAGGTAATTTGCAACAACCACAAGACGTCAAAGCGGGTGAACTGGAGAGTATCGTGTTCCCGGCTGACCTGCGTTCGCCATCGGTTGCAGATGAGCTCCAGAACCACATTAGCACCAATGCTAACAGCATCCAGGATCTGCAGATCAAGATCCAGAGCATTGACGGACAACTCCATCGACTTGCAGATACCAATGTTGATCCAGCGAATGAGTGTGGATGTCAGGAATACATCGATGAGAAGATTTCTGCCCTCCGAGATGAGCTTCTTCAAGGAATAGACATCAAATTAGCAGACATGAAGAGTGCATGTGAATATAAAGTGCTGTCCGTTCGGGAGCAGTGTGAAGAGCAGGAAAACTCCTATTTGAGCCTAGCCGAACTTCTGGACTCCAAAGAGGCCGAGCTCCGACAACAGATTCAAGACTTGCGGGTTCAGATTCCCAATGTTTCAGATTTGGATATTAATGAAGTCCAGAAACTCAAAGACAACCAGGAGATTATGAAAGATGCAATTATGGAGCAAAATGCAACTTTAGCGAAGCTTAATAATCAAGGGCGCTTGCTGGAGGCGAGGGTTAGTCTTGCTGAAACAAGCGTGGAGGTGCATTGCGATAATCTTGAGGAGAAACTAAGACGGGAAAGACTTCAAGAGCTAACTGCTTTAGAAGAGAAGATTAATTACAATGCTACTTTACAGAGTCATGAGCAGCGTCTAAACACCTTGGAGAAGCAAACAAAGCATATACACAATGAGCTGGGGTCTTTTGCACAGCAAGTTAAGAGCGATCTCAATCAATCGAATGGTTTTGAGATCCTGTTTCAGCGTCTGGAAAACCTGGAGGTGGATTTTGGAAGTAGCCAGGAGCAGGTGAGCGCAGTGAATGGTTTGTTGAATGGTCTTGATGGACGTGTGGCTGGAATTGAAGGCGTCTGTGGACGTTTTGAGCCGATGTCTGACAGTCTCAAACGGATTAAAGATGGACTTAACAAACACGTTAATGGCTTGTGGACTTGCGTTCGTCAATTGAACACTACAGTGCTTGCGCACACAAGAGACTTAAACACGTTTAAAGCTAATTCACAGCTCGCGAAAGACGCCCAGGATGGGATCGCTAATGCACCAACAGGTAATCAATGCTTTTTATTGTTCTTCATGATACAATATAATCACAATGTTAGTGTGATTTTAAATATACTGTGTACAATTTATTACCTTTTTCCAATTTTGTCTCTTAAGGAAACTTTGGCAAACCCTTTTAAATGATCTTTTTAGCTCTTTCACCGCCACTGACAAGCTATCTCGTTACTTAAAGTGGAAGTGAAGCAGTCAAGTTTGCATTATTTTGCACATTGGTTTCCACTTTAATAAAAACATAGTAAACAAACTTGATTAATGTAACCATTTTAAAGAAAGCGGCATGTTTTACTTTAGTTTTTAGTTCAAGGGCGCCGCCATCTTGGAATATCGATGTGTCTGAATGTCACCAGGGTTGGTTCTGTTACCTGACCTGAACAGATACAGTGGAAATAATGGACAGAACACGGAGACTGCAAAGCCTAATTTAACCCAATGCGTGAAGTTGTGGACTCCAGTTGCATTATTTATTTGGTATTTATCTTCAGGACATCACTGAAGGCAACGATATCATGTTATCATAACGATATAATGTGGCAATAAGCTCGTAACAATACTTTGTATTTACACCGTGGCCATATTCATCTATGTAAACACACGAAAACAACATTAACGTTATACCAGACACTGTAAACAGCTCATTCCCAGCCACTAGACTTTTCTGACAGGGTATTCATGTGTCATCGAGTGACAGATGTGAAAGTATGTTGTGGGACTACCATACAGGAGTTATTATTAGGGATTATAGATAGATTATAGTTTTTTTTAAAAGCATGACCGTAAAACATGAACGCGGTTATGAATGTATTAAACATATGCTTGTTTGTTGTAAAAATAATGACAAAACATACTAATTTGTGCATCTCCTGACTTCCCTGTGCAGCCATGCTGCCGTTGTAGATGGTGTATTCTGGGAAATTTTCCTACCCCTTGGGTTTAGAGTGTGGTCCTGAAAAATCTCTGTTTCAAGGGTTATCTAGCCCTTCCCCTTAGCCCTACGCCTTCAAGATAAAGAAAATTGGGCCACCCCGAACCCCTTCACGTGAATGCCCAAAACAAGGGTCAGGGCTAAGGGGTAGAATAGGGATTGGGCCTAAATACATTAGTTACTAGAGATTAGTTATTAAAACAATTATGTTTAAAAATGTGTTAAAACAATATCTTTGAATAATTTTAATAATCGAATCTAATAATTGGTCTCACAGTGGGTAGGACGATCGCCTCACAGCAAGAAGGTGGCTGGTTCGAGCCTCGGCTGGATCAGTTGGCATTTCTGTGTGGAGTTTGCATGTTCTCCCTGTGTTGGCGTGGGTTTCCTCCGGGTGCTCCGGTTTCCCCCACAAGTCCAAAGACATGCGGTATAGGTGAATTGGGTAAGCTAAATTGTCCGTAGTGTATGTGTGTGAATGAGTGTGTGTGGATGTTTCCCAGTGATGGGTTGCAGCTGGAAGGGCATCCGCTGCGTAAAACATATCCTGGATAAGTTGGCAGTTCATTCCGCTGTGGCGACCCCAGATTAATAAAGAGACTAAGCCAAAATTAAAATGAATAAGTGAATGAATCTAATAATTTTGGCTTCACATGTATATATTTTGCCTATACATCATAGAATAAAAATGCAAGAAAAATATCAATGTAGCTCATTTTCCTGCACCTAACTTGCTTGGTAATGCATTAGTGTAAACGCTTAGATGCTACAAAACATTTTAAACTACATCTTTGATTTATAAATATTCAGTTATTAGTCAAAACTCTGTATTCTGCTGGCCTTTGAACAGGTTGTGTGTAATTTGCCAGGGATTTCCTTTCACGTACAGAGGAATGTTTGTGAATTGGGAGCAGGTAACTCTCAGAGGAAGCAGTATTCCTCTTTTATAGTTTAATTGCGCACACATGGTCGGACCGGACAGCCTCCAGAGTTGTGCAATGTTTGGACTTGTACAGGATTATATTGTGTGTGTTTGTGCGGACGTGTGGGCATCTGCTTCTCATTTGGGGATTCTGTGTTCGCAGTTAACAAGATGTTCTGGACATGCTTGGAGCTTTGGGTTTCAGAGGAATAATGCAGAGAAATTCTAACGGCAGGAGACTTTAGGACAAAGTAAAAGTAGCTTTGTTTGGAGTAAATCCTAAAGATATACTCAAGAGCTCTTTAAAGAAATGCAACTGATTCATGAGCTTGGAAGAAAACTTGCTGCGCACTTTTTAGACGTATCAAAACTTCCCAAAAAAATTTCCCAAAAGTCCCAAAATAAAGATAAAGATAAAAGGCACCCATACGCACACATTAAACAAGCTAGAAGGGTTTGAGTGCATTTTATCTTGTAAGTGTGATGCACTTTTCCGTTTTAGTTCATGCTTTTTCACTCGTTCTTCTTGACCTGTGACCTCTGACCTCTTTAGTCGTCGCCTCGAGCGCTACTCACACATGCATTTATATAGATTTTATCTGAGGTCTAATTGTGAGACTCTATTCTGGATGAGTGGCCATTAGTTTATCAGAATAACACTGAAAACACCACTGCATCATTATGTGCTCACCCTGTGATGCCCTTCCTGTTTCTCTTTCTTGTGTTGCATCAATAAACAGCAGTCTAGCTTTTATAGCATTCCTTTCTTCAGATAAAATGTAGAAGATTTTTCACTCTGAGCTCTCCTGTGGCCTCATTAAACTACCTGAATATCATCACATTAACAAACAAACAAACAAACAGGTGAACATAATAAACTAATAATGGGCTAACAAGGAGGGTGGGACTACACAATAGATAGGAGAGCACATGACACAAAGAAACAACACAAGCCATGTGCTCACACAAAACGAGACTAGAACACGCAGCCAATGAGAGAACTCATTAACCGCGTGTTCACATGAAACAAACCACTACAGCATGCGGCCACAATGTAAACATAAAGCCACGTGCTTTAAACAACACCAACACAAACAGAACGCAACTCTTACCGTGCACTCACACATGCGATGTGCATGTTCCATCCCAGCACCAAACGAAACCAAAACCAACTAAACTGAGGCCCTGAGAATAGAACAGCATGCCGCAGACAAAACAACACACACCAGGACGAGAGAGCGCACACGCGGCCCAAGTGCGGCCAAGACGGCACTCATACAAACACGAAGTCAGACAGGAAATACGAGAGCACAACATACTAGACAAAACAGGACTAGTGTCTGGACTCTGCCACCAAAACAAGAATTAACAAGACCGAAGTGGCAGAATCTATAGTTTTATAGTCTATAGTATAGAATCTGACATCTATAGTTTAATAAAAATGTAGAATATATATTTTTTATATATATATATACATACAGTTTTTATATATATATATATATATATATATATATATATACAGTTTTGAGTTAAAAGCATATACTGTAGAACCTTGTGCGGTGCAAGACAGTGGAAGTAAGTGTTTGATATGTCTTTGATAATTTAATGTTTGATACGTGGTCATTTCCCCGTGTTGGCGTGGATTTCCTCCGGGTGCTCCGGTTTTCCTCCACAAGTCCAAAGACATGCGCTATAGATGAATTGGGTAAGCTAAATTGTCCCTAGTGTATGTGTGTGAATGAATGAGTGTGTGTATGAATGAGTATGAATGTTTCCCAGTGATGGGTTGCGGCTGGAAGGGCATCCGCTGCGTAGAACATATGCTAGATAAGTTGGCGGTTCATTCCACTGTGGCGACCCCAGATTAATAAAGGGACTAAGCCTAAAAGAAAATGAATGAATGAATGTGGTCATTTATCAATCAAGTAAACTCAGCACTCCTAAAGCAACGATAGGTTCATGGGAAACATCGCCATGTGAAAATGTGCAAAAGGGAAACAAACAATCCCACACTATATATACTTGCTGTATATATTATTATAAATGATACTTCATCAGTCTTGATATAAAACTACTCACTGATATATTTGATGTGGTTATTGTGATCGAAAGTCAAAACTAAAGAGTTGTTTATAATTGGTTTATTATGGGTTATTGTGTAATTACCCTGTTCATTTACTGTAAGTTTGGCGACTTGTGAGCATTATTGCAAAAGCACATTATAGAGGCTACATTCATATCACACTATGAACGAAGGCTTGTGCATTAGTGTATTAAATAGATATGCATCCATGTACAGTGGGGGAAATAAGTAAGAACATGTCACAATTTTTAAAAGAAACATATTTATAAGGTGCTGTCGACCAGATGTTGGTAACAACCAAAGAAATCCATATATGCAAAGAAAACAAATCTAATTAGTTTACAAATGAAGTTATGTGTACTAAAATGATGAACACATGAAGAAATGGAGGTGCCGTTCGGCAGTGAAAGCCCAGACAGTAGCTGAAATCTCTCAGTAGTTCTTCAGCAACCCTCTGCCCTTCCTCAGTGTAAATGAATATCAGCTGCTTCAGTCCAACATCTACATTAGCAGGAGGATGAAGATGAAACCAGGGTGGACATTTCAGCAAGACAATGACCCAAAACGCAGCCGAGGAGACTCTCAAATGCTTTCAGAGGAAGAAAATCAAGCTGTAGAATGGCCCAGTCAATCCCCTGACCCGAAAATACAAAATAAAGCTCAGATTTGATAGACGAGACCCACAGAAGCATCAAGATTTTGACACTCTGTTGAAGACTGTGAAAAACTCACACCTGAGCAATGCATGTGACTTCATTCTCCATATGAGAGGCGACTTTAAGCTGCAGCACCAAAAAAAGCCTTTTATATAAAGTATTAAATACATTTCAATTAGTGCAGTGCTTTCTCCTTGTGTCATTCTATTGTTATTACACATAACTATTTTGTTTGTTTATTTTTATGTTTGTATTGTTTGGGTTTTTACCAAAATCTGGTTCAATTCCATGTCAGCAGCTCCTTTAGAAATGTTACTCCCAGGAAAAACCATGAGTTGTTCAATACTTATTTCCCCCGCTGTATATTCCTGTCATTCAGATAGCTGAATAAACACTAAACAGCCTTTTATTTCAAATGAAATCTTTTCTGTCAGCATTTTCTTCAGTTAAGGGACAGAACATGTCATTAGCTCAGTATAAAAACCATTACGTCTATGGAAAGTCCTGGAAATAATAGGAGCAGCAGCATATGTGTGTGCTTTAGGTTTTGTGGGTATAAGTGTGTGTCAGAAATCTGTCACTGCTCTATTAGTAGATGAGATCATGCGAGGAAGCAGGTGCGACGTACAGTTAATTTTGTTTCCTCACTTTTGGGTAGGAACTAACCAGAGTATTGTTGTAATTATTATTTATTCAATAGGCTTATTGGATAAAAATATATTTTCCAAAATGTTTGCAAAACTCCACAATCACACTGGCACATACAGTTTTCAGACAAATTGTGATTACTATGGAAGGTCATTTCTGCCAGGTAAGAAAAACAATTGTGCTTTAAAAGTCATAATTATGACTAGATTATTACTATTAATTAATAGTCCTTCAAACAACTTTATCAAAGCCTTGATGGCTGGTCTCGCACGTCTGCCATATTTGTAGTTTGTTTCCACTTTTTCCACTCAAGTTTGTAGTTCTAATTGAATTCACGTCCAACATGCAATGTATTGTGGGTGGTTAGAGTACGGACGGTTCTGCACTTCAAGTTTCTACCAGGAATAGTAGAGCATCCGGAAACCTTTGGCATAGTCTTTTCAACATAATACGGTTGGGGACAGACCAATTGTATTTTCGAATACTATTTAGGACGGATGGTATGTGAATTTGGACCCAGCATGAGAGCAAAATAATTAAAAAATACCTTCAAACTAACAGTGACTTTACTATTAACTAAAGTTTTAATAAGGCAGAAATTAACTTGGCAACTTGAGGTGCTTTTATTAGTCCATTCAATATACAAGACAGAAGTCTCAGGTGTCTACAAAATGAGTCTACCACCTCAAAATACATCTCACATATTTGCTCCAGTTTCCCCCACAGTCCAAACAGATGCGCTATAGGTGATTTGGATGAACTAAATCGATCATAGTGTATGAGTGTGTGTGTGAATGAGTGTCTATGTTTCCCAGTACTAGGTTGCAGCTGGAAGAAGACTAGGTTGCAGCTGTGAAATATATGTTGGATGCCCTTCCCTAAGTTGAAATTATGACAAAAAGTCAAAATTGTGACTTACCAAGTCAAAATTATGATTTGATGCCAGAATTATGTGATTAAAAAGTCAAAATAACTAGCTTTTAACAGCTTTATTTCATTAGATAAGTCATTTTTAAAGAATTTGACACATTTAAATGGTTGTGTGTCGCAATGTAATTACTGCAACTTTTGTAAGTTATCATTTTAATTTAGTAAGTCATCATTTCACATTCATTCATTCATTCATTTTCATTTCGGCTTAGTCCCTTTATTAATCTGGGGTCGCCACAGCGGAATGAACCGCCAACTTATCCAGCATATGTTCTACACAGCGGATGCCCTTACAGCTGCAACCCATCACTGGGAAACATCCATACACACACATACACTAAGGACAATTTAGCTTACCCAATTCACCTATACCGCATGTCTTTGGATTGTGAAAGAAACCGGAGCACCCGGAGGAAACCCACGCGATCACGGGGAGAACATGCAAACTCCACACAGAAATGCCAACTGACCCAGTCGAAGCTCGAACCAGCGACCTTCTTGCTGTGAGGCGATTGTGCTACCCACTGTGCCACCGTGATGCCATCATTTCACATTTTTATTCATAATTCAGACCTTATCTTGTAATTTTGACTTTTGAAGTCATAATTTCTATTTAGAAAGTCATCATTTCAGCTTTTATTTAGTAAGTTTGACTTTGCTAAGGTAAAATTTGGACTTTTTACCTGCTGAAAACGGGCTTCCATAGATTACAGATCAAATAATGAGTGATTTCGGCTAAAAATGAACTTATGTTTTAAAAGTTTACTTAATTCTTCACCAAACTCGACTGCTATTTTATTTTTGTTGGCATTTCCAAGCACATTGAAAGAAAATGGATGAACACTGAGGAGCTAATCCTTAAACATTTAAGGAGACGAGCATTTCATCTCTGCTTTAAAAACATTGAATGTGCATCTAATAATTTAACACTCAATCATCAGTTATTCCCCTTATACTATAGTTCCCGCTGCAGCCAATGTTCAGATGTTGTATTTCAGGCATTTGTCAGGTTTTTGTCCTCAAACTGCTCCTGTGTGTATCACTAGTTTCTCACACATCTCCTCCAAAGCCTTCTGCTGTGTTTTGATGTGTTTTCTGACTGTTGTAGCTGTGAAATAACTCAAATCATTCAGCGTAGTGATATGGACCTTTAATGTGCCCAAACCTGCCGGAACTACTTTAGCTGTGCATACATATGAAAACAACTGCACACCTTAGAATGCTCATCAGCCAATCAGAATCAAGCATTCACACAGTACAAAGGATGTTAATAGCAAACCCTATTATTATCAAGATTACAGAGAGCGCTCTTAGTTTATAAAGATGTAAACCTTTTTTTAAATGGAGAGCATTTTTGTATGTGATATATGGCAGTGTCACGCCTGCTAATTGTTACTTTGCTCTGTCCTCCATCATCATTTTTCTGCCTTTCACCAGATGTTCAGCGAGAGTTTTAGGTTTTTTTCTCACTCCCTGAGGTTGAGAATTTAACCAAAATTTTGTGTAGACATTCAAGCTTTAAGCATTGTTAAGTTCAGACTTGTTAAGCCGAAGATCAGTCAAAATGGGCCACGCTCTTTCACCAAACCATAGCAATTATTTCTGAGGCGTTCGGTATACTTAATAAATTCCCATTTAAACTAAGCTTAAAGGGACAGGTCACCCAAAAAATACAATTCTGTCAACATTTACTCACCCTTTACTTGATTCAAACCTTTATGAGTGGTTGAACACAAAAGAAAATATTTAGAAAAATGTTGGAAACCTGTAACCATTGACTTCTATAGTATTTGTTTTTCCTACTATGGAAGCCAATGGTTACAGGTTTTTAACTTTCTTCAAAACATCTTCTTTTGTGTTCAACAGAAGAAAGAAACTCATAAAAGGTTTGGAAACCCTTGAGGGTGAGTAAATAGTGAGCAAACAGATTTTTGATTGACAAGGGACTTAACTAAGCAACATAATGGTTCGTTAATGAGGAAGTAGTTTATCCCAAAGTTTGCATAATCTTCTGTTACACACTCAAACGTATGTGTTTTTACTTCACCAAAAAAGTACATACTTTTAGGATGTAGAATAAGTATGCAAAGTGGGATGCAGCAGTGGTCTCATTCATCACTCTTCTTCTTCTTCTTCAGGTGTTCTTAAAGGCACAACAGCTGTAAAAGCCTCAGTGGAGGGAAGTAAATCTCTCTCATCACAGTCAGTCTCCGCTCAGGGTGTCAACAGCAGCGGGACGTCCATCACAGGCTATGCAGGAGCACCAGGTGACCATTTCTACCATTAAAAAGCATCTTTTCTGAAAATATTTGTGACCTAACAGCTCTGTTGTGTTGTTCTTGACAGGTTATCCACAGATTCCTGCTGCCGCAGTCAATCCTGACTCTGTTTCTGGTATTCAACACTTTATTTTTCCATGTTTGTGGAATCATTACATTTATATGGTCACACTTTACAATAAGGTTCCATCAGTTAATGTATTTACTGAGCATAAAAACAAAAATATTGCTGTTAAATGAAGTCTATGTTCAGTCTCTAAAGAACTTTCCACTGCTTTTAACTCGACCAGCAACTTGTTCAAGCATTGTATGACAGTACTCGTCCCGAAGGAGCACACCGGCGCCCAAAAACACGGCAGCCCAACTCAGCCTAAACAGGCTTAATTGTATTTTAGTGCAGGATTAGGAGTGAAGGTATCTTCTGAATGTGAAGAGAAGCGTAGCTGCTTATAGGGCGGTTCACATATCGTGTCTTTTGTGTGCGCAAGTTCATTATTTCCAATGGAAGCAAGTGGCTTGCACGTGCCCACGCTCACATTTGAAAACCGCAAGTCACATGACAAGAACTGACCAATCAGCTTTATACTTTGTATGGAATATACACATTTCGGTGGACTAATTACCTCAGACAAACACAGTATTAAATTCAGTATTATTCATTATTAAATTACTGAAAGAGCTGCAGTTTTTGTATTTTTTATAGGTTTTATATATTTTAAAGGTAACTTTAAAGTGAAGTAATTAGTAATCTGATTACTTTTTTACATTACGTAATTAGTAACCTTTATTTATTTATTTATTTAACTAGGTAAGTCAATTGAGAACCAGTTCTCATTTACAATGACGACATAAAAAAAGCAAATAAGAAGCAGCAGAGACACAATACAATAACAATTACACAGATGCAGATAATAACATAAAACCAGGGGGAAACAAGCACAGTGATCGTGTACTATTAGTAATTAGTAATCTAATCAAATTACAGTTTTTGAGTAGTAGTCAGTAATTTGTAATCTATAACTTTTTTTAAAGTAACTTACCCAATAATAATA
>CAIGQW010048561.1:0-12545 GCA_903798125.1 Danio choprae
CCCACAAGTCCAAAGACATGCGGTATAGGTGAATTGGGTAAGCTAAATTGTCCGTAGTGTATGAGTGTGAATGGGTGTGTATGGATGTTTCCCAGAGATGGGTTGCAGCTGGAAGGGCATCCGCTGCGTAATACATATGCTGGATAAGTTGGCGGTTCATTCCGCTGTGGCGACCCCAGATTAATAAAGGGACTAAGCCGAAATGAAAATGAATGAATGAATAATAATAATAATAATAATAATGTTATTAATAATAATAATAACAATAATAATAATAAACACGCAAGGTTCAAAACACGCAAGCGCAGGTTGCCAGATTGACGACATCAAGAGAAGTGTGCCTAACTATCGAGCCTAAAGGCTGATTTAAGTCGCGTTGTAAATAAAAGCAACGCGATAGAAGGAATATTTTCCATATTAAAAGGAGTTTTTGTCCTAACCAACACCTGAAATGTATATTTTAGAAACGGCTTCTATTTCTTGCAGCTGAGCAACAGGACAAACTGACAATACTTACCTCAGGTACACCTCATGTGCTTTATTCAGTGTTAAATGCTAACAATGTGAGTTTGAATGCCATTTTACATTACATTTATTGAGATACTACTGAAAGCAGCAGCAGATCTTCTGAATTTTAATTTCAGTCGTGTTTCATCTGGTGCAAACAGCCAAATTGCTTAGGACACGGGGTTACAATGTAAACTGCTCATCTAGTATTTACGATCGTAATGTGGAACTCTGAACCTGCGTCTCATTTTGGAGTCTGCTACTCTCCACCGGATGTCGCATTTCAGTCGCAGACACATACTTTGAGAGCCTTCCTGACTGAATGAATGAAATACATGGTTTTCCACCAAAACAAGAATGTTCACTTAGCATGTTTCTTAAATATCTTTACAAAGCCTGGTCAAAATCAATATAAAACGTCCTGGTTACGTATGTAACCCATGTTCCCCGAATAGGGAACGGAGACATGTGTCTGGAACCAGACATATGGGAGTACGTCAGATGACCAATCACTCTGAAGAGTAAGAAAACGGGCCAATGAATGCCAACATGAATTGGCAGAGCTCAGCTTCAAGCTGATACTGATTATTCAGTGCCTGCTGAGAAGCGAGCATCTAGAATTTGCCTGCTGAAGAGCCGATCACTCAGCTAACAGCTGGAGACTCAGCTGCTGTGGCAGTGGAGACACACGTCTCTGTTTCCTATTTGGGAAACGTGGGTTACGTACGTAACCAGGATGTTCCCCATCATGGGAACTCCAATGTGTGTCTGGTCAGACATATGGGAGAGTGTATGAAAAACGCCACAGCAGCTAAGCCTGTCACGCTCCTGATGTGCAGTTTGCCAAGCGTAGCATGAGCGCACCATCACGAAAAGCACAACCATCCCAAAAAATTACCATTACATGGGAATATTTAATACAATTTAGATTGGGGGTCATAATGTGCTTTTACCTAGCTAATAGGACGCTGCGGAGACCACCTGCTGTTAGCTGAGTGATCGGCTCTTCAGCAGGCAAAATCTAGATGCTCGCTCCTCAGCAGGCACTGACATAGGCGCTAATGACTAATCGGTATCAGCTGTGGAACTGAGCCCTGCCAATTCATTTAGCATTCATTGGCCCGTTTTCTTACTCTTCAGAGTGACTGGTCATCTGGCGTACTCCCATATGTCTGGTTCCAGACACACGTTGGAGTTCCCATGATGGGGAACAGCATAGCAATACATTTTGAAAATATCAGAATCGCTGCAGAATTGATTTATCGAACAATTGTTGTTGTTTGTTTGTTTTTAACACAGCACTAATGTGAATATTTAAATAGTCCACATTCCTTCAGGTTAGGAGGTGTGCAGAAACCGATACAGCCTCCATGCCATATTTTTTAGCACTTGATTAATCAAAACAGTTGTAAGTTCTTTAGTCATAAATATGTTTTATAGTAAATGTGAACTAAAGCCCACAGATGCATACACATTGTTTTTGCTCAATAGCTAAACCACATGCTTTGGTTAACAACATACTGACACACTGATACATTTATTCTGTTGCTTTACAAGAGGCATGCTTGAGGTTTGTGGTAGGGTTATATTTCTAGTTTATGATTAGTAGGGTCAGCATAATTTCATAATCATTGACCTGGAATTGAACCATTTGACTAAAGAAGCTCATCAGTTCTAGTTGCTGAAACTCGAGTGTTTACTTTGTTGTTCTTACAACAGCATGTGACCTTGAATAGTTCATCTCAAAATGACAAATCTTAGGTAGCTGGGGTTTTTTTTCAAGTAGAAAATTGCACAGGTACGGAACTAGTTATAAGTAACATAGTCCTTGGTAATGCAAGTCAATAGAGACCATAGCATATCAGTGGAACATCCAGCACAGTACAATTAATACCCATGACTCCTGATGATACATCGAGGTCTTGTGTGGTGAAACAATCAATCTGTGCAAGAAACTGAAAATTACTTACAACATTAGTCCTTGTAATTCAAAACCTTGCATCTGATCACTGCAAACTATGTATTTGGGAATGATTGATTCTGGTTCAAATAACTGACTCACCAGGTTGTTTCATGCAATGACACAGCAGCAAGCATATATTCAATTATATTATTAAGCAACCATTAATAATATGAATAATGGCAGTTTTATCATCTCACCAAAAATGATAAACAATAAGAAACCATAAAGAAAACCATTCATGTGCTCTGTTCACATGAGAGCTACAACAGCTCATTAAATCTTCAGTCCAAACTATTTTCTCATTTTAGTCAATGCAAGGGTAACTGAAGCACTGAATGACTTAGCAAACTATACTGGTGGAAGCCACAATCTAGTTCAGAAAGTTCCATTGAAAAAAAAAAATTGTGTGTGAAACAGATATAATTTTAAGGTAATAACTTCATCACAGTATATGTGCCCAGGGCTACATATTTGAGAACTCCGAAATATGTGCCCAAGCCTACATATGGCTCCATTTTGTGTGTAAAAATGAATGCCACAGGGCGGTATGACGTCATCGACAACTTCTGTTCCTTTATGCTCTATACTGCTGACTGCTTACCTCCATATGGACGACTTTTTCAGCATGACCAGTTTGCTCTGTAGCGAACCACATACGCCATCGGACATGGCATGCGGAGCAGACTGGGGATGGACGGTTCCAGCAACTAGGTAAAAAACAAAAACAAAAAAAGCAGTGTAAAATCATGGTAAAAGCATGTGGCCGTGACAGCTTTTCTCTTCTAGTTTGCTTTTGAAAATACTATCGGTTGGGTTTAGGGAAGGGGTGGGTGGCTCAGTCGGTCAAGCTGATACACGCATTCACAGAAATGTACACAGTGGGCTCTGGTGGATTTACAAATAATGGCACGTATGAAAAAACATACCCAATTTACTGTCAAAAATCTACATGACAGCCTTTAGTGGATTTGTGAGGGGGGTTGGGGGGAAGTGCAAGGAGACATAGCCCCAGGCATATATTTCGCGGTTCTCAAATATGTAGCCCTGGGCAAGTATCACAGATAACTCTGGATTGAATAATGCTTAGTTTCTTGCATAAAATCACAATGCAAAAACTAGAGCCACAGTTTCTTTTTTATATGAGTTTTATTTTTTTAATTTTGTACATTTATATAGCACATTTATTGCATATTGCCATACACCCAAAGCACTTTACAATCGTATGAGGGAGGTCTCTCCTTACCACCACCAGTGTGCATCATCCAACTGGCTGAAGCGACGGCAGTTACAAGACAATATTTTTATTTTTTGCTCCCACCAACACCACCTACAGTGATACAGCCATTTTGGTGGTTTGGGCAGCCATGATGGGTAAGGGCTGATGGAGGAAAATTAAACAGGCCAGGACACCAGGGGTGTTTGCACAGACAGTCAGGACTTATTGATAGTATAGTGTCCCCATCATTACACTAGGTTCCACATAGACCACAGGGTGAACACGTCCTTCTGGCCTCACTAACACCACTTCCACACTCACTTCCACAGTCTCATGGTGATGTCTACTATTGATGAATTATGTTTATCAAGTACCAGTTTCTTATAAATGTTATTTTAAAATATTCAACTAATGTTTAATGTTCTTCTGGAGACATAAATCCCCTACATTTTTTGGTGGCCCAACTGTGAGTAAATTGTAACAGGTAACAGTAACAGGTAACAGTTTTTCAGTGAATCAAACATTTATTTATTTATTTATTCTGTGTGATAAAAGCATTGCACACACAATTTCTTAAATATAAATATGGGTACATACAGGCAAAAACATAAATTAATTAATACATAAACTAAAATATGGGAGGCATAGTGGCTCAGTGTTTAGCACTGTCACCTCACAGCAAGAAGGTTGCTGGTTCGAATCCCAGTTGGCGGTTCATTCCGCTGTGGCGACCCCTGAAGGCACTAAGCAGATGGAAAATGAATGAATGAATAAACTACAATATTTGAACTGGCTCTCAAGCACAAAAAAATAAATAAATAAATAAATTATATATATATATATATATATATATATATTTCACCTTTATAGAGCACTCACTTCTAAAGCTTCTGCTGAGTGTTACTAGGGGTTATTTCAAACTTGATATAATAATCAATGTCAATAAAGCTATTTCCCATACATGGTTAACAGATGCTTGCAAGTTTTCCAGTCCGGTACAAAAACTGAACAGGTAGGACTAAACCAGTCAGCATAAAACACACATAGCTAATTGACCAAAGGATCTGAATATTTATGTGTTGCAGGAAAAAGAGAAATACAGTGATAGTGAATGGAACATATGTGATAGTCATGCTCATCGCAGTTATTAAGATGAGATAAAACGCTCTTCTCTTCATGTGGTTTTCCTCGTCTTTCTTTCTCTCTCCTGGTCCTGACTGCTTCAGAGCTCTGAGAACAGCCAAACAGCAGAACAGAGTAATGGAGAGGTACACCACAAACTGTGCCAGCAAGAAAACACAGTACAACTCAGTGTACAAAAACAACAAAGTCATAATATTGACAGTACATGAGAAGAAAACGGTCATCCAGACAACAACAGAGCAGATTAGTCTGTATCTGAGCGGTTTGTACTTCAGGAAGGTTACAGGATGAACCACTGCCAGGTAACGCTCAACACACATCAGACACTGAAACAGAGGACGACCGGTCATGGCAAATCCAAATAAAAAATGTGTTATTGCCTTAAGACCTATAAATGGAAACCATTTTACACTTAGGCTGAGTAAAGAGTTCACGGAAAAAAATATTCCACAAACGGACAGATTGAGCATGAATAGCTCAGACGCGACTCCGTTTCCTGTTCCCGTGATGATGAGCCATAATATATAGGAGTGTGTGAGAACACCAAACGAGAAGCTGAAGGTAAACATACAAACTTCTAGCACACCTATTTCCCAAAATATAAACCTTGTGAGGTTGGTAGTTGAATGAGGTGTGGTGAAGTTCTTCATTTCTTCCATGTCTGCCTTCTCCAACCAGAGGAACAAAAGTTGAGAAGTCTAAATGGGAGGTCCGGAAATCAGTCACAGTTCCTATTAAAGTATTCAGTTAAATAATTTATCCCATTCACTGGGATTCGCCTGAAAAGTGAATGTTTCTCAGTTTCTCTGGCTTGACATTTAGCTCACTGCTGTTATATATATAGAGAGAGACTTCACATCTGCGTGCACAATCTCATTTTATCACGTTTGACACAAGCAATGCAAAGTGAAAATAATGAAATGGTATACTTCTCAATGGAAAAGCAATTTGAAAACTCAAGATGTCTGATTTACATGAATGCAAAATATTGCTGATTCATTTATCAATGTAGCTTTGAGT
The DNA here is from genome assembly GCA_903798125.1 of Danio choprae. NCBI lineage: Eukaryota > Metazoa > Chordata > Actinopteri > Cypriniformes > Danionidae > Danio > Danio choprae. The sequence continues at coordinate 5,850 of CAIGQW010048561.1, forward strand.
TGTCCTTTCATAATGTTAACAGCAAAAACAAGTCATTAACATTATGAGTGATCATAATAAAGCAATGTAACAGAACTACAGTACCTCTTTCTTGAAGGTGTTTCTCACGGGAAGCATTAAGGCTACATCTACACTGAAAACGGTCTAAAAACGTTCCATGTCCACACTATTTTTATATATATTTTTCAATTATTTCAGCCAAAAATGGTAATCCACACTAAAATGAGTGAAAATGCTCTCGTTCATGTACTGCACATGCACACAGATGTAAGACGCTTTTACCTGCGCCATATCTACCTGCCGTTTATTTACTTTCCATTTATATGAAATGTTGTGGCAAAACATTTACTACACGACCGTTAGAAAAGTACATTCTATATAATATGAATGAGAGTAGTATGAATGGAGCTCGGATGTACTACATCTGCCATTTGTCATTATCATGTGACCTACCTGCATGAGATTAAAGCATGCGAATGCTTTACTCCCATTCATAAATTTTCTCGCGAGGTGATAAGTGCCAACCCCTGATTTAGATTAATCAAGTTATAATATACACTCAATAAAAATATGCCGTTTGCTGACGTGGGCTCAAACAAACACAGTTCTTGGGGTTTTTTTTAGCGACAACTTAATCGTTTTATGTTCGATCCACTTAATTTCTTCATGTTGTCCCAACACAAATCGATTATGTGGAACACAGTATTTTTTTACAGTGTACATCCATACACACAGATGTATTTATTTATTTATTAAATACGTTAAATAGTTATTAAAAATAACATATGCAAATTCAACATCTGAGTTTCTTTGTTTAAAAACACAAAATGTGTAAAGATTAAATATTGAGATGTATTTATGGAGTATAAAATTATGTGCAGGGAAACACGGTGGCTCAGTGGTTAGCACTGTCGCCTAACAGCAAGAAGGTCGCTGGTTCAAGTCACGGCTGGGTCAGTTGGGATTTCTGTGTGGAGTTTGCATGTTCTCCTGGTGTTCGTGTGGATTTCCTCTGGGTATAGGTGAATTGAATAAACTAAATTGGCCGTAGTGTATGAGTGTGTATGGACATTTTCCAGTACTGGGTTGCAGCTGGAAGGGCATCTGCTGTGTAAAATATATGCTGGATAAGTTGGCGGTTCATTGCGCTGTGGTGACCCTTGATGAATAAAGGGACTAAGCCAAAGGAAAACAAATGAATGAATGAATAAGACTATGTGCACAACATGATATTTCATGAGTGATTACTATTTTTATACTATAATATTTCTAATATCTCACAAAACATTAAACATCATAATCATAAAGCAAATAAACCAACTTTAATGTATAAATCTATGGGAAGCAACATCACACAATGAATTCATTCTGAAATGTACAAGCAGTTTCTGAATAAACATGTCATAATCTATTTTTTGTGTATGAAAGGCAACGGCCTCTAGATTACACTCTGCAGTTCTCTTGCACGCCCCCATACTGAATGTAACCCCAAACCATGATTTGTCCTTCACCAAACGTGACTGATTCTGTGAGAATCTTGGGTCCAAGTGGGTTCCAATAGGTCTTCTGCAGTATTTGTGATGATTGGGGTGCAGTTCAACAGATGATTCATCGGAAAAATCTACCTTCTGCCACTTTTCAACTAGATCATTTATTATTTGTTGCTCTTACAACTGGGATTGACGACAAGACTTTGGTCAGGTAGTTTTTGTTTTGTTTTTGTTATTTTTACAAAAAAAAAAAGAAATAATTTTGACCCATACACTGTATTTTTGGCTACTTTCGAAAATATACCCCTGCAACATAAGACCTAACTCATGTCACAGATGCAGTTATTTCGGCAACAAGAAGCATACAATTTTTCCATTCCGGTACAAATAATGAACAGGGTGAACTAAATCAGCCAGCATAAAACAAATATAACTAACTGACCAGAGGATCCCAAAACTCGTATTTGACAAAACAGATAATAATCCAACGGCTATAAACGGAACGTATTTAAAAACCAAGCTCAAAGTAGTTACTAGAATGAGATGAAACGCTCTTCTCTTCATGTGGTTTTCCTCTTTCTCCCTCTTTCTCTCTCCTGGTCCTGACTGCTTCAGAGCTCTGAGAACAGCCACGAGACAAAACAACTGGATGAAGAGAAAGACGAGGAACTCTGTAGCGTAGGTCAATGTATAAACATAAATGGTGGATAAGAAATAAATAAAAGTGCAGTAAAAACCAGAACAAAGTGTGATTATCCAGGCTAAAGTGCCGCAGATCACTCTATATCTGAGAGGTTTGTACTTCAGGAAGGTTACAGGATGAACCACTGCCAGGTAACGCTCAACACACATCAGACACTGAAACAGAGGATGACCCATGATGCCAACTCCAACTAAAAACTGTGTCAACGCAATGAGAAGTCTACAGGAAAACCAGTTCGTGAGTAGAAAGAGCAAAGAGTACACGGAGAAAAAAAATCCACAAATGGAGAGACTAAAGTTGAAGAACTCTGATGCAACTCCACTTCCCGTTCCCGTGATGATGAGCCACAAAACATAGACGTGTGTGGGAGTACCAGATATCAAGCTAAAGGTAAGCATACACATTTCTAATATTCCTATTTTCCAATATGGAAATAATGTGTGGCCGGCAGAGGAAGGAGTTATGGTGAAGTTCTCCATTTGTTCATCCATCTTTTTCATAAATAATAAAGATTCAATTGTGTTCTGTGGAAGACGATGAGTCAATGTAGTAATAAAAAAAAAGTTGAGAATAAAGTGGAGAATCTGAAAGTAAATTTGCACAGGTTATTTTAATATAAGCCAAAGTCCAATTCAACATAACACACACACACACTACATCCAGATAATAAATAACATTCCAGTTTAAAGTATCATATCATATAATAGCATTACTTTAAATGAAGTGCTGGTTTCGTAGCATTAGGTTATCAAATAGAGTTTACCTGAAGCGTGAATGTTTAGTCTGTCTGGCCTGATATAAAGCTCACAGCAGTTTTATATGGTTAACTTAAGAGCTGTCAACACTTCAGTGATTTTTATCTGATAGGACGACACCATGCAAAGTGAAAATCATGATGTTACAAAGTGACAGCCTTGAATAAACATGAACAGAAAAAACAAAAACACATTTTACTTGGAAAATTATTTCAGTACTCCTGAAAAGCACTTAGATTGTTGTTTTTTTGTTAGTACTAATTGGTGTTGTTATTATTTTACAATGAATTCATTCATTGATTCATTCTGCTTCGGCTTAGTCCCTTATTTATCAGGGATTTCCACAGCAGAATGAACCACCAACTATTCCGGCATATGTTTTACACAACGGATACCCTTCCAGCTGCAAGCCAGCACTGGGAAACACCTATACACACTCTCTTATTCACACACATAAACTACGGCCAATTTAGTTAATCTAATTCACCTATAGCGCATCTCTTTTGACTGTGGGGGAAACTGGAGAACCTGGAGGAAACCCACGTGAACATGGGGAGAGCATGCAAACTCCACACAGAAATGCCAACTCGCCCAGCCGGGACTTGAACCAGTGACCTTCTTGCTATGAGGCGAGAGTGCTAACCACTGAGCCACTGTGCAACCACAATGAATTTCTTAATAAACTATTAGTATTAGTGGCGCTCATTCATTTTTGGTGGGTGCTCCTAAAGAAGTTAAAGAAACTTCTAGTCCAGGTCAATGATGAGGTAATTACAATTTTTGGCAGAACTATACTTTTAACCCTATTTTATGGCCACCAACATTATGGTGTCAAGTGCATGTGTAAGGGTAAGTATATTTATATGGGGTAGATATATTTTTGGTGGGTGTTCCAAAATGTTCACTGGTGCTCCTACATTTTTGAAGTTGTAAACACCATTGCTAAGTAAAAAAAAAGTTAATTTAGAGACCTGGTAAATAAATTGCTTGCCTTTATTGGGCTTAGTCCCTGAATTTTTAGGGGTTGCCACAGCGGAATGAACCACTAATTACTCTGGCATATGTTTTTATGCAGCGAATGCCCTTCCAGGTGCAACCCAGCACTGAGAGTACACTAATTTGTGAACCCCCAGTGCTGTATTCACATACACACTCATACACTATGGCCAATTTCATTCATTCATTTTTTTTTTGGTCGCCACAGCGGAATGAACCGCCAACTATTCCAGCATATGTTTTACGCAGTGGATGCCCTTCCAGCCACAACCCAGTACTGGGAAACACCCATACAAACTCAATCACACACACACACACATACGCTACGGCCAATTTTATTTACCCAGTTCACCTATAGTGCATGTGTAACGCCCGGAGGGCGGAGGATGACATCACGAGAGGGAGACGGATAAACATTACAAAAACGGGTTTATTAAACACTTACGGGAAACATGCACGGGAAGACAGGACGAGACCCACACGAACCAAAATACCAGACAACACTGGACACAGACGAAAGGGTATAAATGGTAAAGGGGATGATTAGGTTAATGACACAAGAGGGATGCATACAGGTGCAACAGATGAACAATGACGGTGGCGGGAGAAAGACAAAGGAATCACATGACAAAACAAATGACACGTGGACGAACACTGACAGCATGTCTTTAGACAGTGGGGGAAACCGGAGTACCCGGAGGAAACCCATGCCAAAATGGGGAGAACATGCAAACTCCACACAGAAATGCTAACTGGCCCAGGCGGGACTCGAACCAGCAACTTTCTTTCTGTGAGGTGACAGTGCTAACAACTGAGCCACTGTGCCACCTATGGCCAATTCGTTTATTTCGACATTTGGTACCCCTATGGGGGAAACCAGAGCACCCGGAGAAAACCCATGCCAACACGGGGAGAACATACAAACTCCTCACAAAAATGCCTCCTGGCACAGCCGGGACTCGAACCAGCAACATTCTTGCTGTGAGGCAAGACAGTACTAACCACTGATTTTTATTTATTTTTTTTATTTATTTGTAATTGTTTTTCCTACTAACTCCATTTTTGTGGCTACCAAGATTATTGGGTCAAGAGTATGAAATGCTGACAGCATGATCTGGATAACGATACAAGAATTATTTAACCCAACACATTACACATGCTAAGACTGAAGAGTTTTACAGTTCGGAGTAAAAAAAGAACCGACGGTACAAAAGCAGATATCATAAACAAAACATAACTGACTGACCAGAAAATATAAAACAGCCGATCCGTCAGAACAGATAACAATGCAGTTAAAGTGAACGGAACATATGTGAAAACTATGTTCACGGTAGTTATTAGAATGATAATAAACGCTCTTCTCTTCATGTGGTTTTCCTCTTGTATCTCTCTCCTTCTCTCTCCCGGTCCTGACTGCTTCAGAGCTCTGAGAACAGCCACACAGCAGAACAACTTGATGGAGAAGAAGAGGAGATACTGCAGCGAGAAGAACCATCTATATATGAAAGCGGAAATAACAAGAAAACTAAGCAAGCTAAGTACACAGGAGATGAGAGTGAATATCCAGGCTGCAGCGCAGCAGATCAGTCTATATCTGAGAGGTTTGTACTTCAGAAAGGTTACAGGATGAACCACTGCCAGGTAACGCTCAACACACATCAGACACTGAAACAGAGGAGAACCGGTGATAATAAGTCCTAAGAAAAACTGGGATAATGCCATTAGGCTTGGGAACACGAACCAGTGTGTTAATAAAATGAGCAAAGAGTTCAATGAGAAAACGAGCCCACAAACAGAGAGATTTAGGATGTAAGAATCGGAGACAACCCCATTTCCTGTTCTTCTCACAATGAGCCACATGACGTAGATATTCAGTGGAAAGCCAAACAGGAAACTGGAGCCAAAAACAAATATTTCCAGCATGCCGATTTCAATAAATTCAGACATCGTAAAGTTGGCGGATGAGCCGTGCATGGTGAAGTTCTCCACAAAGATACTCATGCCTTGCTCGTCTATCCTCTGGTTCATCAAATAAAGAAATATCACAATCACTACCTATAAAACATTAAAGTCAAAGTTAGTGGTTGTTAAAATCCATGCAAACCAAGCAGATTTCAAATGTAATTTTATTGTAAAATCGCTTCAAATAATAATAATTATGGCAACACTTTAGTTTAAGTAATTCACACCATTTAATGCTGGGTTATTACCTGCCTATTATTAAGATATTAACTGTTCATTAGCACTTATAAAGTATGATCTTATTTTACAGCCCTCATCCCCAATACCTAAACCCAACTACTGCCATACTATTACAGTTGTTTCCAACTGCTTACACACGTTTTCAAAACAATGTCACCTTTTTTTCATAACTCTACACACAATTCCCAAAACTCCACACACAAAATGCAAAATGGCTCACATCTCCTTCAAAATGTAACACTGCATTCAAAATGACATAAACACATGTCGGACTGAAGCATTTGCATCACATGGCAAACACGTCTTTCATATTATAACACTTTTGGATATAGCATGTCAACACTGTTGTTCTAAATCTAAAACGCTTTGCTCTTTCATAGGCTTATAATTACAGTTCAATGCAATGTTCTACAGTGACAGTAATCTGCTGAGAGGAGTAATAGGTACATTGTAAACAACAATGCAAACATTAGGCCAAACATTATTGGTGTATACAGCATACAAAAGAAAACATAAACATACTGTGTGCACAAATATATATATATATATA
>CAIGQW010048566.1:0-5000 GCA_903798125.1 Danio choprae
CACACACACACACACACACACACACACACACACACACACACACAGTGCAGTTCACCCATCACAAATCGCCACAGAAGGGCCTCACAGTGGCGCAGTGGGTAGCACGTTCGCCTCACAGCAAGAAGGTCGCTGGTTTGAGTCTCGGCTGGGTCAGTTGGTGTTTCTGTGTGGAGTTTGCATGTTCTCCCTGTGTTGGCGTGGGTTTCCTCCGGGTGCTCCGGTTTCCCCCACAGTCCAAACACATGCGCTATAGGGGAACTGATGAACTAAATTGGCCGTAGTGTATGAGTGTCTGTGTGAATGAGTGTGTATTGGTGTTTCCCAGTACTGGGTTGCACCTGGAAGGAAATCCGCTGCATAAAACATATGCTGGAATAGTTGGCGGTTCATTCCGCTGTGGCGACCCCAGATTAATAAAGGGACTAAGCCGAAATGAAAATGAATGAATGAATGAAAATGCTACAGAATATTATATGTGTGCATATGCATTAGATTAGTCAGCACTGAAGCCAAATCTGCAGCTCATCTAACCAAAGAACTTATGATGACGGCCCAAAAATAAGTACACACAAATGTATATGTGAGGGAAAAATATTATATAAACATTTAAAATTAGCAAAATTAGAAGAAACGAAATAAATACACACAATTTTGTTGAATTTTTCTAGTTTATATTTAGTTTTGTGCAATATTCAGCTTCACTTTAAGTGGATTTTCTTTCTAAAGATGTTATATTGGGCTCATTTATACTGAGCACTATTTGTATGATCACAATCAGATATCTGTGTGGGATCCTGTGTATAGATACTGTATATTGCTATCTTTTCTTTAAGAAATTATGAAATGAAACCACACGAGACATTGTCTTTATAATAGACTAAGCATTATTCACTCTTACCTTTGATAGTAGCCGTGTTTGGGGTGGGCATCAGCGGGACGGACAGCAGAAACAGGAGATACACCACTGATAATCCATTGAATCTCACTGATATTGCTGTGGGGCACAAATGATTACAGTATTAGAAAAATACAGACACATACACTCTACAACGCAAATCTTGAGATCTTTTTGGGGGGAGAAATTAATTGTTTCATGTTCAATCCACTTGAATTAGTTCAGCTAACTTAGTCGATTTGTGTTGCTGAATTGTGTGGACGCCTGCATGCTTCACAGTGTCGTATGTGAAGTACATGAATATATGTGATATTCAGTCTTGAAATTACGATATTTCTTATGATAGAATTAATTAGCAAAACTTTATCAGCTATTTTTTCAAAGATCATTTATGTATGTTAGGATCATACTTAAATTCATTCATTTTCATTTCGGCTTAGTCCCTTTATTAATCTGGGGTCGCCACAGCGGAATGAACCACCAACTTATCCAGCATATGTTTTACACAGCGGATGCCCTTCCAGCTGCAACCCATCTCTGGGAAACATCCATACACACCCATTCACACTCATGCACTACGGACAATTTAGCTTACCCAATTCCCCTATAGCGCATGTCTTTGGACTTGTGGGGGAAACCGGAGCACCCGGAGGAAACCCACGCCAACACAGGGAGAACATGCAAACTCCACACAGAAAGGCCAACTGACCCAGCCGAGGCTCGAACCAGCGATCAGCGACCTTCTTGCTGTGAGGCGAACGTGCTACCCACTGCGCCACTGTGAGGCCCCCATACTAAAATAAACAGGTTTATTGTTATGCGCTAATTAAAGAATTAATGATGTCAAGGTGCAAACATATAGTGCCCTGTCATACACGGCAGTACAAGAGGTGCGTGGCGTGATTTGCTATTTTCAGACCAGCGCAATGGTCATTTCCACGTTTTCCACCACATTGTTTAATTAGCAAATTCATTTACGCCATTTTGTGGACTCAAGAGTGTGCTGATCTATAACGTTTATCTATAAGGTTGTTGTTTTGGGGTTTCAGCTTATTCATGACCATTTGCATTTGTATAATGTTATTATTAATATTATTATCATTAATTATATTCATTTCGCCTTAGTTCCTTTATTAATCAGGGGTCGCCACAGCGGAATGAACCGCCAACTTATCCAGCATATGTTTTACACAGCGGATGCCCTTCCAGCTGCAACCCATCTCTGGGAAACATCCACAAACACTGATTCACACACACACACTTGGCCAATTTAGTTCATCAGTTCCCCTATAGCGCATGTGTTTGGACTTGTGGGGGAAACCGGAGCACCCGGAGGAAACCCACACCAACACGGGAAGAACATGGAGACCCCACACAGAAACACCACAGACAAATCTACACTAGTTCTTATTAAAGCAAATATAGATATGCATATAATTAATAGGGCAGCACGGTGGCGCAGTGGGTAGCACAATCGCCTCATAGCAAGAAGGTCGTTGGTTCGAGTCCCGGCTGGGTCAGTTGGCGTTTCTGTGTGGAGTTTGCATGTTCTCCCCGTGTTGGTGTGGGTTTCCTCCAGGTGCTCTTGTTTCCCCCACAGTCCAAACACATGCGTTATGAGTGTGTGTATGGGTGTTTCGCAGTGCTGGGTTGCAGCTGAAAGTGTGAAGTGACGGTGTGAGGATCCACGTGCAGCTTTATTTAGAAAGGTCAGACAGGCAATGGTCAATCACAGGAGCAAACGGGTACATACAGGGAAATAGTGATGTGACCGAGAGCACCGAGGCTTCATTCGTATTAGTGTATTATTTACAACTAATTTTAGAGAAGGCCATTGCGTATTGTAGTATAGTGTGTGACGGAGGACAGCTGGCGAGTGCCTCACTCTCATAGCCTCCTCCTTAGAGCATTCACACCCCATGCAGGAATCGCCGGTCTGATCCCCGCTTGGAATGAATCGGTGGGTGAAGGACCAGATGGTGGTGTATCATCGGTGGTGTAATGTGACATACCTTATGTGTAAAAGACTACAGTAATGGAGTAATTTGTTTATATTACTATTGTTCTATTACTACATGAATGACTTGGTCAGTTGTGAACGTTTGACACTTTTGTAACACAGTGCTCTCCCACACGTTCACCAGCAGAGGTCCTCGTTGAGATGAGCTTCGAGTAACGAACCTTTATCCGATACAATTGAGTCGAGCGGTTCACTGGTTCAGAAAGCTTCATTTCACCATCACTACAGGGAAATCCAGAAGCGTAGTCAAGGTCTCAGGCAATAAGGTGGATACAGGAGGCAAACAATGAGAACCAGGAAACAAGGCAAGGAACACAGAAACACTAAACACCGGAAACACCGTAATGTGACAAGGATAAACCAAAAAGACTCAGCCATGAGTGTGGGAATGTGAGCTGTATAAATAGTCTATGTAATCAGTCTCAGATCAGCTACCAGCTGTGTGTGTGTGTGTGTGTGTGTGTGTGTGTGTGTGTGTGTGTGTGTGTGTGTGTGTGTGTGTGTGTGTGTGTGTGTGTGTGTGTGTAATCATCGGAGATCCGGAAACAGGTGTGTGTGTGAGGTGCATGACAGGATTTGTAGTTCGTAAGGAGACTGAACTGTAGTCCAGGTGATGGTGCATGTTGACCAGAGATCTGCAAGCCTGGATCGCTGGTGATTGTGACACTTATGAAGTTATTAATAATATTTCATACACTAAATGCAATTCCAAATACAAGTTGTTTAGTACAAGGTTTCTTTTTCGTTCATTGTTGTGCATGTAAGGAGCTCATTGTACTATAAGGTACAGTTCATGCTATTAATAATCAGAATCTATAATCATAATAATGAGCTTTATTCATCAATTGTGAAGGAGTTTGTGGTGGTTTACATGCAGGAGCTCAGGGTACATGCACACACATGTCAACACAAGAGGACAGAAGACATTCAATAGGTGCAAACAACACAAACATTATTTATATATACACATTTAGATGGCATGTGTGGAATCTGTGCCTTGTAGACGGCTTTAATGGTGCAAATAAGAAACAAATATAAACATGTATTTACAATTAAGTGGCTTATGAGTTACAAAAACCATCAACAGTAGGGTTCTAGTGTATACAGATAGAGAATGATGTGCTCGCTATTTAAGTATGGATATTAGGTTAGTGCATTGAAGCATAAAAGTAGGCATAGTTTAAAGAAATCCTCATTAACTATGACATTTATCTCAAAAAACTCCTAATTAGCTGCTTATTAATAATTATTAAGGTAGTAGTTGTGTTTAGGTATTAGAGATTTAGAATAAAATCATGCAGACCATGTGCTTTATAAGTACTATTAAACAGACAATATCTTAATAACAGTAATAATAGTAAGAATTGGTCCTTATAATAAATAGTCACCTAAAATTGAATTATAATCACACAGCGCAGACGCTGGTCTACTGATTGTCTGCGTAGGGATAATATTTACTCCAGAGCACTTGTAGATCAACAAGGATTTTCAAGTGCTTACTGTAAATGACATATATTAGGGAAAACAGCCTTAAAAACCAACAGACCTTGTGTACATTATACAGTTACTTCAAACCACATCTACGAAAGCTTATAGCATGAACCCAAATCAGTCTCAGTTTACTTTTAAAGCACAAATACAAACAAAATGAGCCGTACAACGCTCTGCAAAGACTTCAGGGTTATACAAGCAGCGGCAGAGAGAGAAAATCACAAAACACAGACTATAGAGAAGAGAAGTGCTTTTGGTGCAGCTCTAATCTGGAACGGTTAACAGGTTTCTTTTACTTTGTTCTCACTGGATAGTGTTCATTCATTCATTCATTCATTCGTTCATTCATTCATTCGTTCGTTGATTCATTCATTCGTTCGTTCGTTCGTTCGTTCATTCATGCATTCGTTCGTTCGTTCGTTCGTTCATTCATTCATTCATTCATTCATTCATTTGTTCATTCATTCATTCGTTCGTTCATTCATTCGTTCATTCATTCATTCATTCGTTCATTCATTCATTCATTCATTCATTCATTCGTTCGTTCGTTCATTCGTTCATTCATTCATTCATTCGTTCATTCATTCATTCGTT
>CAIGQW010048566.1:7500-19230 GCA_903798125.1 Danio choprae
TTACCGCCCAAAACTACACCATGCTGTCAACCATTTCTCTCAGAGACGGACTAACTGGAGATGTGTGGGGGCTGAGTGCTCGGGCGGAGTATCATCATAACTCCTCGTAGGAGTTAAAGCGACTCTGATAATCAACTCTTTTAAATGACTCCAACACTCGACACGACTCTACATTATATGTGTTACAATTACATTTTGAGAGTTGAAATTAACTCAGAAAGATTTAACATCGACATTTCAACGCCCCAGTTTTTGCTGTGTGTCATTTACTAAAACGAAGAAGTCCTGAAAATAAATTAATGGAGGATTCTGCCAACTTCGTTAAGGCTGTGGTCTTACAGAACTATAAAACAAACAACAAGAACGGACGGTGAGTGTTGCTAATACACCTTCTCACCTTCTGCTTGTAGATGAGATTAGGTAAAAAACCCAGAAAATAAACAGCAGCTTTCATTAAAAATATAAACCCAAGTAGCACTTGTTTTGATCAGGAAGCAGGACGTGATTCAATCCATCGACATCTGGGTTATTGACCAAAAACTCTTCCGCAGTACCCCACTGCTATAAACCACCCCAAACGGGACTCAAACTCACAGCTCGTGGCTCAGATGGTCAGAGCCTAATCCATTAGACCACTGTGGAAGGACAATCAGCTGGGCAGCTGGAGAGTTAGGGACTTGTTGCAATACAAGTCGCAATGCTTCTCCTTCCCAATGAGGCGGCCTAGTGAATGAGGCACTTAATCTGGGTTAACACGCATACGCAGTATTGTCGAAGAAGGACTATTTTGACTTTTTTCCTTAACCTTGATGCTGTATTTGCAAGATCGAGATAAGTTTGTTCTCGTGTACGCAAATAAGCAACACCTCTCTTAGCAGAGGATGGTTTCGATCCATCGAGCTCTGGGTTATGGGGCCCAGCACGCTTCCGCTGCGCCACTCTGCTTATATGCTAGTCATTATAAAATGACCTGGGTTTAAACATTCTGTCACTTGGCCCATTACCCAGACGGTGATGTATGGAAACCACCCTCTAATAAGTGTGATTTATTATTTGCATGCTTGAGGACAAATCATTTAACCCAGAATAAATGTCTCGTTTACTGGGACGCCTCAATGTGAAGCAGAATTCCTGGCACAGGTCACTAGCTCTCGAGCTGCCCGGTGATGTATGTGTTCTGCCCCAGTGGCCTAATGGATAAGGCACTGGCCTCCTAAGCCAGGGATTGTGGGTTCGAGTCCCATCTGGGGTGGTTTGAAGCAGAGTGGCGCAGCGGAAGCGTGCTGGGCCCATAACCCAGAGGTCGATGGATCGAAACCATCCTCTGCTAAGACACTTTCTTTATAGGCACAGTTCCTACTTGGGTGTGTTGTAAAAGCTGCTGTTTTTTCTTACTTTACCTAATCTCATGTATGAAAGAGGAGCTGAGAATGCCTGTTTAATACTTGACATTTCAATTCTATTGGCAAACAAGGAAAACTTCTTGCATTAGTAGACACAACATCAAATGTCATCAAAGGAACCTTCAGCTTGTGGATCATTCGACTTCATTTGTGTTGTGAAAGGTTTTACTGATTTATATCAGTGTGTTGTTCTTTGTTTTCTTCAATCTAGCACGTTTTGTCCCACTTTTCAAGAATCGATATATTAGTCATTTTAATGACGTGCCGTGACGTCTCTCTTACGGCACTGCGTGATTCATGATTGTGAAATCCAGAAAAACGTTTACGGCTACGTTTTAAAAGAGGGGGGGGGAAAGTAAAACGTAAGGTAAGTATTTGCCAACATAGTACAATTAACTACTTTATGTGAGTATGCACATTTATTTTACAAACACATATAAGTAAAGCTGATAAAAGATAAAAATGTACATTTTTCCCTTTTGTTCATTTTCTGGCATTCATTCTCTCTGTTTCCCCCTCTGCTAATGAACTCGCCCAGCCTCTATATAAAGCTCGAGCGGCTCCGGTCAGTTCAGATAGTCTTTGCGGTCGTGTATTCGGTTAGTTAACGGCTCTCGAACAGTTGCCTAACATTACAATTTCGGTAAGTGCCTCTTTGAAGTTGTTTAATAAATTATAGTTGCTTATTACGATATAAAGTATCTTATTTGATTACTTCTGCTGTCCATTTCCACTTTTTGAGGATTGTTTTATAAAGTAGGGTGTTATAAGAGTAATATAAACACTGATGCGTCATTTAAGAGCTTTATACTTAAGTAAAAGCTTTGGTCTGAAGAGTCACATGTTCGAGTCCGTTTTATTTATTTATTTAATGTTGTGGTATTTTGAGAACATCTTGTCTCGAGGCTCGAGTTTTCTCCTGGACTGAAGCCGAGCTTCTTCTGTCCGCGTGTCCTGTTAACCGGAAGTGTTTTCCTCCTCCAGGGCGTTTTTTATGAGTTATCAAAAGCAGCAGAAGCCGACGCTTACAGGCCAGCGGTTCAAGACCCGAAAGAGAGGTTCGTTTGGGTCTTCCAGTCTTAATATTGGCTTTGTTCTTGCCTTAAACTTGTGTATTCGTACGCTCCACCTTCCCGGTAACGCGTCTTTACTATGCAGTTAGCTTCTGTGTTAATGTATTGTAGAAGTTGTGAAGCACTGAGAGGAGCTGACTGTATGTTGTGATGTTTGTGTGGGACCTGAAGTGCAGACAGGCTGGGGAATATACACAGTGTGTAGCCAACTGACTAAGACACAACTAAAGCTTCAAATACAAGCCTAATAATAGTGGATTTATTACAAGTTTACAACTTTTACATGCATTAAGTGAGCCCACAACACTTAAATCAACATGTATACCATTAAATAAATGACATTCACAAGTTATTTGCCAGTTATTTACAACAAAAGTAACTGTGTTAATGTTTAATACAATGTGTTTTAAATGAATGTACCTATTAAATGGCCTTCATGTTGTAGGTCTGCATAGTTAAAGGGATTTCTACACGGATTAAAGTTGATTTTTTTTATTATTATTATTATTATTATTATTATTATTATTATTATTATTATTATTTTATCATTTTTATTAATCGTAGTTTAAAACTAATACAATAGTGACTTCAAGTTTAAGAACTTATTTTTATTACAGGTTGTCTTTTCTTTTTAAAGTGATTTTTAGGTCAAAGAATTTAAAAGCCGTTTCCTCATTATCTTGCCGGTTTTCTCTCGTTTTCCTCTTGTTTGTTTAAATTGTCTTCGTAGCAAGAAAGTCCACTTATTCTTGACTCCAAACGTGACCAATAGTCCAAATGTCACCTCACTTTTCTGTTTCCTCTTCCTGTTGGACAGATGAAAAGGAGAGATTTGACCCTTCCCAGTTTCAAGAGAGCATTGTACAAGGACTAAACCAAACTGGCACTGATTTAGAGGCCGTTACCAAGTTCCTCGATTCATCTGGAGCCAAGCTCGATTATCGGCGCTATGCAGAAACGCTGTTCGACGTCCTGGTGGCTGGTGGAATGCTGGGTAAGTGCAGGAAACGGTTCAGCAGTCAAGTGTTTACCTCAAGCTTCCATAAGGACATCTTTGGGGAAAATCTCTTTTCCCCTTTAATCTGAGCAGTTTAAGACTTTAAGAATTTATTTATTATTATTATTTTTTTTTTTTAAACATTTTAAAGGCCGTGGTTTATTTTTATTTTAAATTAATTTGGGTTCACACTTGAGACCTTCCTGTCCGCAAAGGAAGGATTGAGGGCTGCAGTATAAGGCATGTTTAAGCTAATTTGTATTTTTCCCTTCATCTGCTCTTCAGCTCCGGGAGGCGCCTTATCCGACGACATGACCCGGACAAAGTACTGTGTTTTCACTGCACAAGAAGACATTAAGACCATGAAGGCGTATGCTCAGGTATCCAAAATCTGTTTTTTTTTTTTTTTTTTATTTAAAGACTAATAGATCATCAAAGACTGAAGGCTGCATCCGAAATCGCCTACTACTGTGTACTGCATCTCACTGGGCATCATGGGATAGCACAGCATGCATAGGATGCACACTTCAGAATCTCGCCTGAAAGTAGTAGGTCATCCGGGTACTTGCGTACTGATTTTCGAATTCTATGAATTCAGACATGCTACTCTGCTCTCATACTGATTTTAGCATGCTACATAGTATGGAAGTATGCGGTTTTGGACGTAGCCTAAGTCTACTAGGGTTTTGAGATTGAGGAATTGCGATGGCATGTTAAATGCAGTTTTTATTATGCTATGCAGTACTTCAAGATCTTATAACCAAATCTGTTGACTATTGCCAAACATTTATTTTATTTATTTATTTATTTATTTATAAGGTCTTTAACAAGTTGATCCGGCGTTACAAGTACCTGGAGAAGGGATTTGAAGAGGAGATTAAGAAGGTAGTAATTTGCACTTGAATGTCAGTCTGTAAATTTGAGTTTGACTTGTATAAACTTACCAAAAACAAGTGTAATATGCAGCACGTTCTCCTCTCCCCAGTTGCTCCTGTTTTTAAAAGGGTTCAGCGAGTCTGAGCGAAACAAGCTGGCCATGCTGACGGGTGTCTTACTGGGCAACGGGAGTCTGTCCGCATCCATCCTCAGCAGCCTCTTCAATGACAACCTGGTGAAAGAAGGT
The DNA here is from genome assembly GCA_903798125.1 of Danio choprae. Taxonomy (NCBI): domain Eukaryota; kingdom Metazoa; phylum Chordata; class Actinopteri; order Cypriniformes; family Danionidae; genus Danio; species Danio choprae. The sequence goes on from CAIGQW010048566.1 coordinate 12,097, forward strand.
ACAGTTAAAACATGCCAGACTCTGTTTCTGTGCTAAATGTAGTGTTCTCAATGGGTGGACTAGTCTAGAGTAGTCTTGATGCATTTATTGATCAAAATGAAACCACTTGTATAAAAATTGTATATTTTTCCTCTCCTTTTAAGCCACGAATGGTTAAACCGTTATGATTGTAAATTTATATTGAATATTTAGTACAAGTGTTGCCATAAATATAGCCAGTGCTTCTGTAATGGCATTAAATTAATCTTCTCAACAGGTGTCTCTCCAGCCTTTGCTGTGAAGCTCTTCAAGTCGTGGATCAGTGAGAAGGACATTAACTCTGTGGCTGCCAGTCTGCGTAAGGTCAGCATGGACAACAGGCTGATGGTGAGTCTGAGATCGATACACACCACAGTTGATCATTAGTTTTGATGACAAGCTGAGGTGATTGTGTTTGCAGTGACTGCCTTTAGGCTATGGAGCAGTCTTCCCTTATCTGTATGATCTGAATCTTTAAATGATTTTAAACGAGTTGATTACTGTCCACACGGAGCCTTTCTGCATTTTATTTATTTTTTTAATTTATACAACTTATTTTACACTTTCTCCCCCTTTAACAAGTGTATTTTTGCACAAGTAAAAGACTTGACTTCCCTCAAATCCTATGTTTATCCCAATAGAAGTCTGAAATTTCATCTTGTGTTTGAAGCCCTGCTAAACTCTTTCCACAGGAGCTGTTTCCAGTTAACAAGCGAAGCTACGAACACTTCTCCAGATACTTCACTGGCGCGGGCCTGAAGGAGATCTCCGACTTTACACGCAACCAGCAGTCATTGGGTGCTCGCAAGGAGCTTCAGAAAGAGCTCCAGGAGCAGGTCTCTCTGGGGGTTTCTTTTAAAGAGGTCCGTAAACCGTGCTGGACTCAATAACATTGTTTTGAATTTTGTAACTTGACTATTGAGCATCTAAAATTAAAACCACTGAATTGAGATTTTTATTTTCTTAAATGGATTAATTTTCAAACTCCAGATTTGTTCTGAGTTTCTAGTAGTATTCAATAGTTTGAAGTTTAAGATAAAGCATGTGTCTTAACAATATGCAGAGGAATGGCGTCTTCCTGAGCCACACATACGCCAGCAAAGCCCGGCAGCTGTGATTGGCCAAAATGCTTCATTTTTAGTGATCATCTGCTGTTCCCTGTTGATGACTCCTGACCTACTATTTGCTTATCTGAATTTCTGTTTTTAATTTAACTTGTTCCGAATGTCTTCATCTTGAACTTTAAACCCTTTACGAACTGTATATCTGCAGTCTAGCCATTCAGAATCTGAAGCTTGAAATCTGCCTTAATTCAGATGTCTTGCGTTTCAGATGTTCAATATTAAAGTTAATTCAAATAAAAACATTTAATGGTGTTTAATCTTATTAAATTAGTCAATTTAAATTCAGATTAAGCTCCATACTAAGAGCCCTGTTTTGTTTCAGATCATTGACTACGGTAAGGAGGAAATGAAGAGGAGCAGCATCTCTGAGCAGCTGATGATCGGGATCATGTGGACCAGTCTGATGAGCTCTGTGGAGTGGAATAAGAAAGAGGAGCTGGTCACCGAACAGGCCATCAAACACCTGAAGGTAACCTCAGATTATCCTGGATTAATGCCTTTGGCAGGTTCAGATGCTTATCTTTTATTTTTTAATTCAAACAATAAGCAAAGTTTGGATTTTAGGATCTGCTCGTCTTAAGGATATGTATCAGCTACTGTGTGATAAAACTATTTAGAAAATATAAACATCCAAAGTCTGCAGTTTTTCACTTCCGCCTAAATGGATCAGTGATTAGGTAGATGGATGGATTTATATATCACGTAATTCAGTTTCTCATCAAATCTTCTGACCAATCAAATGCTCTAGTGTCTGACATGCCCCACCCCCTTAGCTTTTTATTTGATGCGCTTAAGCTCAACCAGTCACTGGCAGAGATGTGGGAAAACAATACTCTAGAGAACAGGTGTCAACTCCAGGTCCTGGAGGGCCGCAGCTCTGCACAGTTTAGTTCCAACCCTGCTTCAACTCCCTTACCTGGAGGTTTCAAACAAGCCTGAAGGACTCAATTAGTTGGATCAGGTGTTTAATTAGGGTTGGAACTAAACTGTGCAGAGCTGCGGCCCTCCAGGAACTGGAGTTGACACCTATGCTCTAGATGCTGTCATTCAAAAAGGGGAGGAGCTGCTCTGCCCCGCCCTCCATGTTTCAGTTGAGATTAATATTCTCAAACACGTGCAAATGATACCTAACGTTCAGGTTAAACCCTGGAGTGACTCTGTTCTGATCTGTAGTGTCTGGCCAACTTTGCAGATCTTGTAACGTGACACTTGCAGATTTGCACGTTGAAATAATGCTTTGACTGGCTATGATCATGTAATACCTGGCCTTGTGCTAGTGTTATGTCTGACTGTACTCTTGATGTTTCGTCTTCAGCAACACAGTCCTCTTCTGAAGGCCTTCAGCACACAGGCTCAGTCGGAGCTCTCGCTGCTGCAGAGGATCCAGGAGTTCTGCTATGATAATATCCACTTCATGAAGACCTTCCAGAAGATCGTCCTGCTGCTCTATAAAGGTACCAACTATTCTCCAGTCCTCAAGTTCAGCTCTGACAGTGGTATGGGTCAGTGTAGTATACAGTTTGCTCAGTTTCCGTTATCTTAAGTTGTAAAACAAAATTGAGAACTAATTTATTTATTTCTCTTCCCCCAATGTTAATCCACCTCAGTCCTGATCAAAAATAGAAAATGGTTTATATATTACATTAATGATTTATGATGATGGCGATTTAAAGTCAGACACTGGGTTGAGGGAAAAACACTAATTACTTTTCAATAAGTGTAATTGTGGGCTGGATATATTTTTACCCTATGGTAGTCTTGGACATGTTAAAGATTAGTAACCGTTTATTACTGAAGCATTAGATTTTGTGCAGCATCAGACTTTTAATTTACAGCCACAATTATAATGAAATGGTAGTTAATTTTGCCAGCAGTGTGTCGTGTTTGAGAAATTTCAAAGCGTTTTCCAATGTCAAAAGATTTGCCATGTTCACTTGTTGAAATGCGAACTTGTGGCCAAAATAAAACCCGATCACCCCAGAGTGGATGAACACCTACAACAACACGAGGGTTAATGAGATTTATAGACCTGTCTTGTGTTGGGCTGAGATCTGTTTAGTCTTCAGTTAAGCAACAGCATGGTTTAATTTCTTTCCACTGTGCTCTTTACACCTGCTTCAAGTGTCTTCAGCTTCAACATCTTGATGTTAAATCCTTATCGTTGGCTGCTGGGCTTCAACTTAACACTTTCCTCAGTCTCCAGTTTTAAGACTTTCATTTAAATCTGTCATTATTTTGGTCTGACTGCATAAAAGGAATTGAGATGAGCACAAATGTCCAAATCTAGTCCTGTTTGCTCTGCCCCACGCCTAACATAAAAGGGGGAGTTGGAAGGAAAGTGACTGGAGCTAAATAATATGGGGATGGTCTCCTCTGTGAACAAGCAAAGCTAAATGGTTTTTGGTTCTTGTATACGGTGTAAAGCATTACTGTTGGCAGTGGAAATGAGCAGAGTTCCCCGTCCTCAATCGATCAGTGCTGCTCTGTGGAAATGCTGCTTCTCTAGTGCTAAATAATGACCCCTGAACTCTCTGACTCCCTAAACCTGTCCTCCAGTGGATGTGTTGAGTGAAGAGGCCATTCTGAAGTGGTTCACTGAAGCTCATCTGGCCAAAGGGAAGAGTGTGTTCCTGGAGCAGATGAAGAAGTTTGTGGAGTGGCTGAAAAACGCTGAAGAGGGTGAGATGAAGTTGTTGTTATTATTATTATTATTATTATTATTATTATTATTATTATTGTTGTGAAGCCTATAATCCATCGTAATAGATGTACTCCAGCAGCATGTGTGCGATTTAGTGTTGCATGCACATGACTGAGTTTACTAACACGTGTTCACTCCTAAATTGGCTTTGTCTATAATCACTACATTTTAGTGTCCAGGCCTGGTTTCATATCACTAAATGAGGAAGAAAGCAGACTTTAACTTTGCCTTTAGAAGTACACGTATAAATGCTGTGCAATCAAGATGCTTGAACCCAAGCTGATTAACTTCAGTGCAACAAACGGTTGTGCAAATTCTTCTGTTCTACTTTCGATCAGCTGATAGTTAATGGGTTTATTTTTACTTTGTAGATGTGAAATTATCCAGTTTTGCATGTCCAGTATAAATGAAGCTCTGCACTTTTAATATGCATCTGTTGTTTTCCCCTGTCTGTAGACTTCATATCTATTATTGTCATTTGGTATTGAACAAATTTCAGCAAATCACCCGAGATAAGTCCATATCCTAATGTGAAACTCTTGTTTTTCAGAGTCCGAGTCTGAGGAGGAGTCCGACTGAGACTGAAGCAGATCATTCTGCCTGTATTTGTGAAGAGTCTTAATCACTTAAAGCCTTAATTCCTTAACACTACTCTTTTAAAGTCCCTTTTAGCTAGAGAAGCTCATTTGAGTTGAGTTGCAGCTTTTGCTGGTCTTTTTAAAGGGTTTTGTCATCTCAAACTCCCAGAATTATTTTTATGTAAAACCGTAAAGATGTTTTTTGTACTGATCAAACATTGTGACCTTTACTGACGTCTTTTGAAAAAATAAAATAATAAAGAATAGTGCAAGTCTCTTTGCTCTTATTGTAATGGTAGTTTCAGTTTCCTACTCCAACTCTGCCAGTGAGTGGTGGTTCAAGCACATCAGATGAACGGCCAATGAGAAGGGGGTGGAGCATGTCAGATACGAGAGCTTTTGATTGGTCAGAAGACTTGATTATAAACTGAAGTATGAGGTGACTGCCGAATCCCTGCTCCATATAGGTGGAAGTGACAGACTGCAGAGTTTTGCTCTTTATCTTCTAAATGGGGAATAGTCTCGGAGCACACTAGCTTATAAATATCCATAAGACCTTAAAGAGCCCCTATTTTGCATTATAAAAGGTCATGTTTTGGGGGTCTCTAACAAGCTGATATGCGTGCAAGGCCAAAACATTTCATTGTTTGTATTTACCCAATTATCCCAATGACTCCCACATAATATTTCAGCAGTTTTCATTTGCTCCCTAACCTCTCCTTAGCAGGAAGCTAATCTGTGCTGGTTGGTCCGATGACCCAGTCTGTTGTGATTGGTTGACTGCGTTCAGCGTGATCTAGAGAGAGAAATGCCCACCAAGGCTATGAAGCAGCACACAGTATGTGAGAGCCCAATGCAGGAGTGCAATAAAGCATTTTTGTAAGTTCAGTAAAATAATTGATTGTTTTCTAAGCACCCAAGATATTTATCTACACCCTAATACACTAGATTTACTAACCCCCACGGTCACACTTCACAATAAGGTTTCATTAGTTAATGCATTGACTAACATGAACTAATAATGAACGATACCTGTGCAGCATTTATTAGTTCAACATTTACTAATGCATTATTAACATCCACAATTATTCTTAACATTTAATTAACCACTAATGTTATATTGTTATGTTTTGTTACAAATACATTAACACAAGCTTATTGTAAAGTGTTACCAACACCATCTAGTACATCTGGCCCTCAGTTCCCATCATACGCCATGATTTGTTATTGTTAGAGCGCCACGTTTTTGTCTCTCTGAGACAGAAGCGACGTGTTAAAGTCATTTCCGCTGTCAGTCTCCATCATCTGCATTATTGTCCACATCTCCTGCAACACAACAATATTATAACGTTATGCATTTCGTTCATTGTCCATGTGAACACTGTGACGCTTCTAAATCTGAATGTGCATTTCAGATTCATTGCTATAATTGAACATGCTCTTTACTTTAACTCTTGAGCTTCAATTTACAATAATATTCGTCATAGGATCAAAATAGGCAATTCCAGTACAGTCATTTGCCTACTTAATTACACATTTACACACGCATAACAGTACAACATGCATCCAAACACACACATAATTATAAATGCACAATTTATGCCGTCGACTCGATTATAACAGACTATAATATGCAGAAAACTACAGTATTTGCTTTATGACTGAAAACGTAAGCCGTCTAGTAAAGATATGGCCAATGTTAATTTTGTTCAGCCTTTCCAACAGTCTGACAGCCTGATAACAAACATTTCTTCATTTTTATAGTGAAATGGTGGCACTGGGGTTAAAAATGGCCATTTGAATGGGTTTGAGTGGGAATATTATCTCTCTTTTTGTTTTTACCAAGTGTAAAATAGTCCAGTTGAAGTCTTTTAACCCTCCTGTTGACCCAAAAATGACCCAGGCACTATTTAAACAGCAGATAAAAACTACACCAGGTTTAATCTCGAGATTTGGTGACTTTCTGAAATGACGCTGACATTAGAAAAACTGAAGTTTTCATATTTTCATGAAGGATGAACATATTTAGGGTAAAACGTGTGTCCTTCAGGTCAATTCTGACCCGCCAGCTCTAAAACCATCTATTCCACCACCAAACACACACACACAATAAGAGTCTTTTATGAATACCGTCTAGCTTAACACTTTACACTCCCCTGCAGGTGTTTTCATCATGATAAACCATGGAGGAGGTAAACCAGGTGGAGGAGTTCAAGTATCTTGGGGTTTTGTTCACGAGTGAGGGAAGGATGGAGCGTGAGATTGACAGGCGGATTGGTGCAGCGGCAGCAGTAATGCGGTCGATGTACCGGTCCGTTATGGTGAAGAAGGAGCAGAGCCGAAAGGCAAAGCTCTCGATTTACCGGTCAATCTACGTTCCTACTCTCACCTATGGTCATGAGCTTTGGGTCATGACCGAAAGGACAAGATCTCGGATACAGGCGGCCGAAATGAGTTTCCTTCGCAGGGTGGCAGGGCGCACCCTTATAGATAGGGTGAGGAGCTCTGTCACCCGGGAGGAGCTCGGAGTAGAGCCGCTGCTCCTCCACATCGAGAGAAGTCAGCTGAGGTGGCTCGGGCATCTGTTTCGGATGCCTCCTGGACGCCTACCTAGGGAGGTGTTCCAGGCATGTCCCACCGGGAGGAGGCCTCGGGGAAGACCCAGCACACGCTGGAGGGACTATGTCTCTCGGCTGACCTGGGAACGCCTCGG
>CAIGQW010048569.1:0-10828 GCA_903798125.1 Danio choprae
GAGAACATGCAAACTCCACACAGAAATGCCAACTGACCCAGCCGAGGCTCGAACCAGCGACCTTCTTGCTGTGAGGTGGTCGTGCTACCCACTGCGCCACTGTGAGGCCTATATTATTCCACATTAACGCAGAAGTCTTAATTTTGCTCAAACACCTAAATATTCTCCACTTAATCCATCCAATATATGCAGTTGAAGACTAAATAATTCTGGGAAATTCTAATTAATAAGTGTAAAATATTTCCCAAGGGATATTTAGCTGAGCAAGGAATTTTGTGCACAACATTTTATTTATTTTATTAAAAAAAACAACAACAACAACAACAAAACAAAAAAAAAGGTCAATAATATTATTAGCAACCTTAAGATATTTCTCGACTGACTACATAACAAACCATTGTTGTCCAGTTTAACCAAGTTAAGCCTTTAAATTGCACTTTAACCTAAATTCTTATACTTATATTATACTATTATACTTACACGCACGCACACACACACTCACACAGGGTCCTGGTCTTATTTCACACTCTCTCTTGTCTTGAAATAGGCAAGGTTTTTGTTTGTTTGTTTGTTTGTTTTATCCATAAAGTGCAGATTTGGAGGGTTTTAGTGTACAATTCCCCCACTGAACACTGGACGTCTGACAGACGTCCAAAAGACATCTATTATACCAACGGACGCAATATAGACTTGATATGCACGTCTGTCAGAGGTCTAATGTTTGGTGGGCCAAAGTCAGAGCGGGCACGACTTTCATTACTGTTTTTGAACGACTTTAACATCTACAGTGTTCTTTACATACACTAAATGATAAATATACGTGTAATGAACTGTATGCAAACCTACCAAGCTGCTCGTAGTCATTGGCATTGGTTCCGCGTCCACACCACAGAGTCCCCGGCAAAACCCAAGCGCGTTTACTGCGGATTTTCACTCTTGGATCCATCTGCTGGTTTTGCTTTGCGTGTTCTTTACGCCAAGGTAAACTAATATTTAAGCTGATTTGACAAAGCCCGTCATCTTCCAGGAGTGCGGTTAAATTATAGCGGCTGAACTTTCCGTCGTAGTCCCAAACAATGCGCTCTTTATAACACAATGATAAATAACGCTTGATCTGCGACACATCACGACTGATGAAACACTCTTTAACACGCTGATCTGAGGTCCACTTACTCCAATAGAACAGGAGAGAAGTGTCCTGAGAGCGGATGAGAAAGCTGACCTGAGAACTGCTGTTTCCTGACTTCATGAGGAGGCAGAATGGAGCAGGTTTGGTAAATGTTGACGCATTGCAACAGCTGAAAACATCTAGTAGATTAAATACAAACATTAGACTACTTAATCGTGCATCTTGTAGTAACATAATGAGCATATTATTAGCTAAACACTTGTTGTTGCGTGCTAAACGGTCGTGTTGTTTCGAACTAGCTAAGTGTTACGCAGCTAGACTAAAACACCATCAGTCGGCTTCGGTCCCAAAGAAATGAGGAATGAATCTGTCGAATGAAAATGAATTTACTGCTTCTTGACTGCCTGTTCACAGATGTCGAAGTGAAATTTGGCTTAGCAACAGGTTAAAACTTGTAAATGATGTGGAGCTGAAATGACAGGAGTCACGTGACTGGAATCATTCAAACTCCGCTGCTATTCAGTGGCAAAATTAAAGATTAATGCAAATGTTTTAGCCATTTAAAGCCATTATGGGCTTCAATTCTTCAATATAGCTCTTGGAATGCAACATTAGGCCTATTATATGTATTATTGACACATATTGGCTGTTTCAAAGCATCAATTAAGGCGAAATCTGACATATCCACATGAACAAATATAGTAAGTTATAGTAAATACTACCCCAGATAGCACACGTACGTCGCGGAGACGTCTTTGAAAGATCGTAACATCTGCTAAACATCACATTCAATCGAAGGTTTTTATTTGTTAATGAGGCGTCTTCTTTACCTCTATACGCCGTCTATACGATGAATCTTGAACTCCTGAAATTTTTAATAGGTTTTGTACAAAAATATAAATTATAATATAATATAATAAAATTCTACAAATGATTCTTCAGCTGTTGTATTATTTTTGAGTGGAAAATACTTGAGCTTATCATATATGTGTAGACGGATGTATAATCAGTGTAACTGCTGCTGTTATTTATATAGTAGAGCAGTATGGATGAGGGAATGTCTAAATAAACAATAAAAAACGACGTCTATGCTACGTAAATAAGACGTCTCACAGACCTAACATAATGAACATCTGCGATGCATTGCATAGATGTTGTTTGAATGTCTGACAAGGACGTCTATATGACGTTTTCCAGATGAGCAAACGTCCTAAATAAGACGTCTCCCAGATGAAAACGCGGATGTCCAGCAGACGTCCCTGCGACGCATGTGTGCTATTTGGGACAGTGCTTTTGAGCCATACTATAGTAAAATAGACCTACTGGAATTATTATGTTGTGGTTATTCTAATACATCAACTGTAATATTAACGTATTACCCCATACGGTACTTATTACAGTTTTCAATTCGCATTCATTAACACAGTGTTGTAAATAATATATACAGTACAATTTACTATAGTATGGTTAAAAAACACCACTATTTTTTTCATGTGGACTTTGATTATGTGTTTCAAACACTAAATGAGCAAATGAAACCTCACATTTAATGAAGATACTTTTCTTGTTTGTTTGTTTGTTTGTATGTATTTGGTAAACTTGGATTGGCGGATTGGTGCAGCGGCAGCAGTAATACGGTCGATGTACCTGTCCGTTGTGGTAAAGAAGGAGCTGAGCCAAAAGGCAAAGCTCTCGATTTACCGGTCAATCTACGTTCCTACTCTCACCTATGGTCATGAGCTTTGGGTCAAGGACAGGACCATGGATACAAGCGGCCGAAATGAGTTTCCTTCGCAGGGTGGCAGGGCGCACCCTTATAGATAGGGTGAGGAGCTCTGTCACCCGGGAGGAGCTCGGAGTAGAGCCGCTGCTCCTCCACATCGAGAGAAGTCAGCTGAGGTGGCTCGGGCATCTGTTTCGGAGGCCTCCTGGACGCCTACCTAGGGAGGTGTTCCAGGCATGTGCCACCGGGAGGAGGCCTCGGGGAAGACCCAGGACACGCTGGAGGGACTATGTCTCTCGGCTGGCCTGGGAATGCCTCGGGATCCACTCGTAGGAGCTGGAGGAAGTGTCTGGGGAGAGGGAAGTCTGGGTTTCTCTCCTAAGACTGCTGCCCCCGCGACCCGGCCCCGGAAAAGCGGTTGAAAATGAATGAATGGCAAACTTGGAACTGTTAATTTGACTTAATTGTATAATTATGTACATATTTCAGTTACTTAATTTTAAGTCAACTAATGAATCATTGTTTACAGTGCATAACTTTACAAAAATAGCTTTTTGTTGTAACTTTACATTTACATAATTTTTGAGAGACTTTTGAAAGGTTAAAATATCCTCTGAAGGACATGATGGTGAGTAAATAATATGAATTAATATTAATAACAAATAATTATTTTATTATTACAAAAAGTAGCTTTTTGCTGTCACATTACATTTAGCCTATATCATTGTCCGGACATACTGAAACTCAAAACCTGTGGAAGAAATTGTTTAAATATGTACACGTTTGAAATGACAGTAAATAATGACAGAAGTTTTATTTTAGGTGAACAAACAAAAATTGAGAGTTACAGAAGTGCATTCGTATATGCATGGCTCTTTGGTCAATATGTTTAGCCATCCTAAATCTGTTTCAATGTGGTCACTATATATGATTGAATAGGAGTGATGCTTTGTTGTGATGACCATCTAAAAGAGAAGAGGAGTGTAAGTGATTTGTAATAGACACCATTAAACTCAGGAGGTGACAGATTTGAGAGTATATTGAGTTCTTGACAAGGTCATGAAGGTATTTCACTCAATGACGCCCTCTGGTGGTCTGAAGACATGGGTAATAATACCTGTGGGTGAGAATACTGATACTCTTACTTTTTAGAAAAGAGTCGCTGTATATGACCGCGATTTAATACTAATCTGGGTAACAACACTTTAGTTTAAGTAACAATTCACACCATTTAATTTGGATTTTAATAATGCATTAGTAAATGTTGAACTGGCCTCACGGTGGCGCAGTGGGTAGCACGATCGCCTCACAGCAAGCAGGTCGCTGCTCCGGTTTCCCCCACAGTCCAAAGACATGCGCTATAGGTGAATTGGATGAACTAAATTGGCATATGAGAATGAATGAATGAATAAATGTTGAACTATGATTAATAAATGCTTTACGAGTATTGTTAGTTATTCGTTAAAGTTAGTAAATACATTAGTGCTAACTTAAAGGGCAGCTATTATGCAAAAATCCCTTTTATAAGGTGTTTAAACACAGTCGTGTGTCAGTAGTGTGTGAATATAAGCAGGTTCTAATAGTAAATATGTATTAATTGTATTTTTATAATCAGACTTGATAGAAACAGTCTGCAGAAACACTTTGATTGACATTCTCCCTTTGTACGTGTCATCAGAGAGGGGAAAGCCCCGCCCATTAGTGACGATCTGTCCCTCATTACCATAAACAGCCCTAACTGAGAAGCAGCCGTCGCCTGGCGGAATGAACCGTCAACTTCATTCATTCATTCATTTTCATTTCGGCTTAGTCCCTTTATTAATCTGGGGTCGCCACAGCGGAATGAACCGCCAACTTATCCAGCATATGTTTTACGCAGCGGATGCCCTTCCAGCCGCAACCCATCTCTGGGAAACATCCATACACACCCATCCACACTCATACACTACGGACAATTTTAGCTCACCCAATTCACCTGTACCGCATGTCTTTGGACTTGTGGGGGAAACCGGAGCACCCGGAGGAAACCCACGCCAACACAGGGAAAACATGCAAACTCCACACAGAAAGGCCAGCTGAAAGGGCATCCACTGCGTAAAACATATGCTTGATAAGTTGACGGTTATGGCCTCACAGTGGCTCAGTGGGTAGCACACATACACTCCTGCTTTCACACACATACACTACGGCCAATTTAGTTTGCTTCAGAGAGTTAGAAAACATTATTTCTGGGTATGTTTTAAGCTGAAAAAAAACAGTGATAAAGAAATCTCACTCAGAATATGTTTGGCTAAGTAATGGACTGAACAAAATGCTTGAAAATAATGTTTTGGTTTCATTTACTACATTAAAAAAGGGCTGCCTATGAAGTTAGAGCACAGAAATCAGTTTAACGTCATCAATATTGAGGAAAGCATCCATTTCTTCTCCTGCTTGGCATTCTCCGACTGAAGCGTTTGTGCTTGGAGAAAAAAAACACACTCAAGAGCAGGCTTTTTCCCCCACAGGCCTTCGAGATCCTCCAAAAAGCCCTTCATCCTTATACAAGATGCTGCAAGAAGTGACTCATTCTGTTCGCTTGGTTGTCAAGCGGGCCGAATTTCCCACATTATTAATGGTCTGCTCTGTGCACATACTGTCACTTGTCCCGATAAATCTGTTGTATATGGTGATTTATTTTATTTAGCCTAAAAGAATACCAGCTACAGTACACTCAAATCAATGAATCACAATGAAGCTTATCATTACTGTTAGTAACCTTGTGATTGATTTGTCAGGTTTTTGTTTTTAAGTGTTGTCAGATCTCATTCATTCATTCATTTATTTTATTTTCGGCTTTGTCCCCTTATTAATCAGGGGTCGCCACAGCGGAATGAACCGCCAACTTATGCAGCATATGTTTTACGCAGCGGATGCCCTTCCAGCTGCAACCCAGTACTGGGAAACACCCACACCCACACTCATTAACACACATACACTATGGATAATTTTAGATTACCCAATTCACCTGTACCGCATGTCTTTGGACTTGTGGGGAAAACCGGAGCACCCGGAGGAAACCCACACCAACACAGGGAGAACATGCAAACTCCACACAGAAACGCCAACTGACCCAGCCGAGGCTCGAACCAGCGAGCTTCTTGCTGTGAGGCCGCCCGTTGTCAGATCTAAAATTGAATACTATTAGATTTAATCAGTTAAAGATATGAATATGTTATAAATATAGGTAGCAGATCCAAACGTCTTTATGATTGGTTTACTTAATATCTTGGGGCAAAGTTGACACAGCTTTATACCCCTACACAATCTACACAACAGATTAAATCCAATGGGTTTTAAATGAATAAGAACACTTTAAAACACATTGGATTTATGGATTTTATTATATAAGTTTTTATTTGTTTCATTCATTCATTCATTCATTCATTTTCTTTTCGGCTTAGTCTCTTTATTAATCTGGGGTCGCCACAGCGGAATGAACCGCCAACTTATCCAGCATATGTTTTACGCCTTCCAGCTGCAACCCATCACTGGGAAACATCCATACACACTCATTCACACACATACACTACGGACAATTTAGCTTACCCAGTTCACCTATAGCGCATGTCTTTGGACTGTGGGGGAAACCGGAGCACCCGGAGGAAACCCACGCAAACATGGGGAGAACATGCAAACTCCACACAGAAATGCCAACTGACCCAGCCGGGGCTCGAACCAGCGACCTTCTTGCTATGAGGCGATTGTGCTACCCACTGCGCCACCGTGCAGCCCCTCTTATTTGTTTCATTTACGTTTAAATAACAAATATCAATCACATAAAGTTCATTAGTTAATTCAATATTGTTTGTGTACTTGTGATGTGAATGTGGCTTTAATGTAAAAACTTTTATTATTTACTTTGTTTACTGCCAATGTATGAAGGTTTTGTAATAAAACTTAAAATTATCAATGGGTTTACATATGGATGAACACAACAGTTGGGTTGAAAATGTCATTTAAATGTAGTTTTAAAAATAACCCAATGTTGGCTTTGTCTATATTTTACCCAAAGTTAATACAGGCCGCATGGTGGCGCAGTGAGTAGCATGATCGCCTCACAGCAAGAAAGTCACTGATTTGAGCCTCGGCTGGGTCAGTTGGCATTTCTGTGTGGAGTTTGCATGTTCTCCCCGTGTTGGCGTGGGTTTCCTCCGGGTGCTCTGGTTTCCCCCACAAGTCCAAACACATGCGCTATAGGTGAATTGGGTAAGCTAAATTGTCCGTAGTGTATGTGTGTGAATGAGTGTGTGTGGATGTTTCCCAGTGATGGGTTGCAGCTGGAAGGGCATCTGCTGCGTAAAACATATGCTGGATAAGTTGGCGGTTCACTCCGCTGTGGCGACCCCAGATTAATAAAGGGACTAAGCCGAAAAGAAAATGAATGAATGAATGAATGGGTTAATACAACCTATCATTTGTTACACTGTAACACCAAGCGTTATTGAGTCATCATAAGTAAGTAAATAAACATTCATTCATTCATTTTCCTTCAGCTTAGTCCCTTTATTCATCAGGCGTCGCCACAGCGGAATGAATGAGTGGAATGAATGAGCACTTTAATGGCTTTCAGTATGCTTTAATATACATTAAATCACTTTTGTAAATGTCATTGGATGCAGAGACCAAAATGGAAGTTTTTTGATCCCCATAAAGCCTTCATTCATTCATTCATTCATTTATTCATACAGCTTAGTCCCTTATTTATCAGGGGTCACCACAGTGGAATGAACCACCAACTATTCCAGCATATGTTTTACACAGCGGATCCCCTTCCAGCCACAACTCAGTACTAGGAAACACTGACACACACTCATTCACACACACTTATACACTACGGCCGATTTAGTTTATTCAATTCACCTATAGCGCATGTGTTTGGACTTGTGGGGGAAACCGGAGCACCCGGAGGAAACCCACGCCAACACGGAGAACATGCAAACTCCACACAGAAATGCCAACTGGCATAGTCCTAAGCACTGAGCCACTGTGTTGCCAGTAAATATACAAACAAATAAAAACTCATCTTAATTTTAAGACGTGTAAGAATTGTAAAACAATATATACAATATTGCCAAAGCTTGAAATATGTGGAGAAATACAATGGAAAGATCTAAATAAAAGAATAGAAACAAAATATCATAATATAAACTTACATAAACAGTGTAACAGATAAGGACGTGAACATGTCTCTTTCTCAAGTTGGGTTATTGGCATTAAATCTTGTACAGTATTACCAAAGCATTTGAAATATGTATAAGATATGCAATATATTCATTCATTCATTCATTTTCTTTTCGGCTTAGTCTCTTTATTAATCTGGGGTCGCCACAGCGGAATGAACCGCCAACTTATCCAGCATATGTTTTACGCAGCGGATGCCCTTCCAGCTGCAATCCATCACTGGGAAACATCCATACACACTGATTTACATACATACATTCATTCATTCATTTTCATTTCGGCTTAGTCCCTATTATTAATCTGGGGTCGCCACAGCGGGATGAACCGCCAACTTATCCAGCATATGTTTTACGCAGCGGATGCCCTTCCAGCTGCAACCCATCTCTGGGAAACATCCACACACACCCATTCACACTCATACACTACGGACAATTTAGCTTACCCAATTCACCTGTACCGCATGTCTTTGGACTTGTGGGGGAAACCGGAGCACCCGGAGGAAACCCACGCCAACACGGGGAGAACATGCAAACTCCACACAGAAATGCCAACTGACCCAGCCGAGGCTCGAACCGGCGACCTTCTTGCTGTGAGGCGATCGTGCTACCCACTGTGCCACCGTGAGGCCCTATGCAATATATTAACATCCTCAAATTAACAAAATATACAGTAAATAAGACATAGATGACAAAAAAAACAGATGATATATTTGATAATTATAACAATTAGGAATAATAATAATAACAAACAAGTCTAGATTATTCAAATAAGACACGACACATTAGATTAACCATTTCTTATGGTGTGTAGGGTGTATACATATTTTGCAGCCATTTTAGACGTCAATTCATCCTCTCCAAATAAATAGTAGTTTTTCTCAGTCATTTTAATTGAAAAAGGAATTAATTAATGTCTCTCTCTGTCTCTCTCTCTCTCTCTCTCTCTCTCTCTCTGTCTCTCTCCCTCTCTCTCTCTAATATGCGCAGTCGCTGATTCCTCTCATAGACTGACCTCACTCACAGTCCGCATTGTTTGCAGACGTTTTCCTCCAACAGCAGGCGTTTCTCGTCACCACCATCATCAGGTAAGCATATCTAAAAACTCCATTTCTGATTTCTACTCCAAACATGAAACGACGAATGTGTTGTACGATGGAAAAACTGACAACAAACCATGACGGATTGAGTGAAGAGCGCATGTGGGCTGTGTGAGAGTTTCTGAGCGATTTAATAAACACAGAAAAAGCAAACCTCGCGTGAGAAAAGCAATAGCGTCTCTCTTTATATTCATATTTGATCTGTATTCCCGGCGTAATATAGCTAGAGTCTCTGCACGAATGCATTCATTCAGCCCACAGCCATCCATCCATCCATCCATCCATCCATCCATAAGCACAGGCTGCCTGTAGGCAATGATATCGACATGATGGCTGGACAATGCTCTGCTATAAGAACTGTAAATCTGTGTGCGCTTTGGGTACACACCGTGTGTCAATCGATGCTCCCATTGAGTGTGTTTCTTCTCCGGTCTGCCTTGAGAAACCATGCATGCTGTTTTGCGCTGGAGGATAAGCGTAAGGTGTGTCATCTCAATGCGGCTTGGCTTGTGCTTTACGCAAAAGGTGCATTCAGTCGGTATTAAAGACACGAGCGCGTTTACTATTGCGCAGAAAGACACCAGTCAAGCTTGCTGTGTGCTTTTCAGAGGATTTAACACTTATGCTGTATTATATGTGGATGTGCAATGGGAGTGTACGACTGTATGCAATGCGCTTGTCTTCAGGGGGTGTCCAAATAAGTGTAGAATTATTATTATTATAATATTTGTGACCCACTTAGTCATTCTGCTTGCTTGCGGGGGGAGTTTTCACTTGGCAATCTGCTGAATGATATAGCCTCTGTGTGATGCATTTCCCCCCTTCTTCGCCCCGCACAGAAAAACTCACTGAACGAAATGAATGAATGAAGGCGTGGATGCTCGCAGCCAAATATAGATTTCAATAACACGGATGTGCTTTGCTTGAGATCTTACATGATTTACGTATTACGTAGGCTATATTTATAATAGATGTAATATATAGATGGCTGAAAGGGGACCTATTATGCACGTTTTTTTTTTTCAAAGATGTAAAATAAGTCTCTGATGAGTGTGCGTGTGTGTGTGTGTGTGTGAAGTTTCAGCTCAAAATAGCACACAGATAATGTTTTATAACTCTCTGAAACTAAGCTTTGATCTAAATTGTGTCTCTTTAAATGCAAATGAGATTGTGCTCTTTTCAAAAGAGGGCGGAGCTACACATGCCTGTGTGTCAGCATAGTGGCAGATTAAAACAGCAAGACTATATGCTAATGAGGAAGAAATCGTCACTAGTGGGAGGGGCTTTCCCCCCTCTGATGACAAAGGGATACAAAGGGAGAATGTCAATCTAAGTGTTTCTGCAGACACTTGAATAATACAAATGAATAATTTTTTAAGCCCATGCACATCCATATACACAACATAACCTATATATGTTAAACCTTTACAAAATTAGGAATGGTTTCAGGCTCAATATTGATACGTATCCCTATATACATTTCTGGAGAGCACGCAATATGTCCCAGGAGGTATGTTTTTGTGCAGGTTTTGTTTTCTCGACTCCACCAGAGGGCGCTGTGTACGCTTTTTCAGATCTCAAATTTCTCTCGCAAGTGCCATTCGTGCCTGCTGTTCTCACGTTAACCCACCAGAGGCCGCTGTTGACTGACTGTTTG
>CAIGQW010048578.1:0-13010 GCA_903798125.1 Danio choprae
GGTGTGAAGAAAGCTTTCTTGTGGACTATTTCTTTATTTTTTGTTTTGTTTAATAGTGATATATATATATATATATATGTATATATATATATAATTATTCATTCATTCATTTTCATTTCGGCTTAGTCCCTTTATTAATCTGGGGTCGCCACAGTGGAATGAACCGCCAACTTATCCAGCATATGTTTTACGCAGCGGATGCCCTTCCAGCTGCAACCCATCTCTGGGAAACATCCATACACACCCATTCACTACGGACAATTTAGCCTACCCAATTCACCTATACCGCATGTCTTTGGACTTGTGGGGGAAACCGGAGCACCCGGAGGAAACCCACGCCAACACAGGGAGAACATGCAAACTCCACACAGAAAGGCCAACTGACCCAGCCGAGGCTCGAACCAGCGATCAGCGACCTTCTTGCTGTGAGGCGAACGTGCTACCCACTGCGCCACTGTGAGGCCCTATATATAATTATTTTTAGTTTATTTTTTTTCTCCATAAGTACACTGAAAGGGGTGTGAAGAAAGATTGTTCAGTTGTGTTTAGTGAAATTTGTACATAAAAACCTATGATAAGAAATGCATGCCAAAATGATGTAATCGAGTCAATGTCCCTACAATGATAACACTTGAATGTTTGCAAATATATGCATGTTTTGCAATCAAATGAAAACGCATTGTTTCCATAGATACAACCAAAAATGTACATACAAATGAACATACTTCTCATTCGTCTTTAATACAATAGTGTAATTTCACACTCAAAAAAAAGCACACAACAGGTCCATCTTTAAAGATTTTTGAGATACAATAAAAAAAAATCTTCCAAAACTTTGTAATAGTTCTCTAACACTCCCCTATATTTAAATAACTTTGCACATCAACTTATTCTACTTATGCCAAACTAACAGAATACTACTGTAATACTGTGCTGTGTCCTGTCTTTTAATATTATAAACCTTGTTTTCTGTGAGTTTATGTACACCAGTGCAGCCATTCGACGTCTGTCTTTGCCACTCAGCAATGTATAGAAACCATAAATAAGAGTCCCATATACATACAGTTTATATATACAGTTTATATATACAGTTTAGGGCCTCACGGTGGCGTTTCTGTGTGGAGTTTGCATGTTCTCCCCGTGTTGGCGTGGGTTTCCTCCGGGTGCTCCGGTTTCCCCCACAAGTCCAAAGACATGCGGTATAGGTGAATTGGGTAAGCTAAATTGTCCGTAGTGTATGAGTGTGAATGGGTGTGTATGGATGTTTCCCGGAGATGGGTTGCAGCTGGAAGGGCATCCGCTGCGTAAAACATATGCTGGATAAGTTGGCGGTTCATTCCGCTGTGGCGACCCCAGATTAATAAAGGGACTAAGCCGAAATGAAAATGAATGAATGAATGAATATACAGTTTATATATACAGTTTATATGTGAGTAAGTTTAAGGGCCTGGACACAACAAGCCGATTCCAAAGAACTAGTGCTGACAAAAACCAACTGTGTTGTAACCTCGTGTCTCCCGGGTCTGGTCCCATCTGGACCAAAAAGATGCATATTTTGCCTGGATTTTACTCACAGAATTTACATAAGAAAAAGGGGCTCATGTTATGTCATTTCCATGTACTGAACTGTTATTATTCAGCTATGCCTAGGTACACCCGGATATTCATAATATGGCACCTTTAAATAGTGAGTGTAAACCAGCAAAATAAAGTTTAACACATTTGTCATTGTCAGTAATAATAATAAAAAACAAATCAGGCCAAGGCAGAATCATGCTTGTGATTTACCTTTGTGTCTGGCGAAATATCGGCCAAGAACAATCAGGAGACAAAGCATGGCGAACACAACCACTGCGACTACTCCGCCGATGACGGCATGATCAATTTTCTGTGGCGCTCCATCTGCTCTTGAATCTGCATCAGAGAGAAACACACACACACACACACACACACACACACACACACACACACACACACACACACACACATAAATTTATAACCCTTATGCGCTGCTTTCGGTTGGGAATTCAGTTTGAGATTCCATGGAAAAGCTGCCAAATTATTCTGCTTTAAATCAATTCATTAATGACAGTTAATTAACAGTCATCCTTATGCAAAGCATCACAAGCCTGAAATGCAGTGTTGAGACTCCAAAACACCTCTCTGTGTATCTGACAGACGGTTTTCACATACTCCTGTTTGTGACATTTCCTGTAAATGTGTAAATAGCATGACACAGACTAACACATACTCAAACACAGTTTGTTTGTTTGATGCCCAAACCTCAGTCTGAGCCAGCACTGACGCTCGGGAGATTAAGTTGCCAGCCTGTGATGGTTTTAATAAAATAGATAACATTGATACATTAAAATGTGTGAAAACGAGAGAATGCCTGTAATGACCAAACACCAAAGTAAACACCAAATATGTCGCTTTAAGAGTTTTTAATTTCACAGATTAATGTCTCGTGATCAAGTAAAATCTCAAAATTAGGAAAATAACAAATCGACAGTTCTAGTATTTACACTACTAAACGTCTGGAGTTAGTATAATTTCTATGTTTCATACAGTAAAAACAGTACTATTGCGAAGTATGATCACTCCTAAGGCGTAATGTACATCCAGATGGTAGTTATCGCAGAATAAACCCCGGTAGGGTGATCAGGACCGCAATGTGAAGCTGAAGAGTCTTATATCAGCCTGAATGGGTTTATTCTGCATTAACAGCCGTCTAGATGTACATTAACCTGCTTATTACCCAGCTCCTTCCCATATAAGTAAATAATTGAACGCAGGATATTGATTTGAGTTGAAATGTTTTATTAGCTCCTTAACAGCAAAGCTTCTGTGAAGAATACAGTTACTAACAATAGACAAAACGAATGAACAAGTTCAAACTAGATGAACATTTAGGTGTTACAGTACAGGCATACAAACTGTTTCATTTTCAATACCAACTGATAATAATAATAATAATAATAATAATAATAATAATAATAATAATAATAATAATAATAATAATAATAATAATTAAAAAAAAAATAATAAATAAGGACCTCACAGGGGTGCAGTGGGTAACACGATCGCCTCACAGCAAGAAGGTCGCTGGTTCGAGCCTTGGCTGGGTCAGTTGGCATTTCTGTGTGGAGTTTGCATGTTCTCCCTGTGTTGGTGTGGGTTTCCTCCGGGTGCTCCGGTTTCCCCCACAAGTCCAAAGACATGCCTATAGGTGAATTGGGTAAGCTAAATTGTCCGTAGTGTATGTGTGTGAATGAGTGTGTGTGGATGTTTCCCAGTGATGGGTTGCAGCTGGAAGGGCATCCGCTGCGTAAAACGTATGCTGGATAAGTTGCCGGTTCATTCCGCTGTGGCGACCCCAGATTAATAAAGGGATTAAGCCGAAAAGAAAATGAATGAATGAATGAATAATAAATAAAATCAATCAATATTAATTAATAGCACACACACACAAACATGCACACACAAACACATACACTGATTTTAGCTTTTCGAATTTTATTTTCATTTATTTAGACCAAACAGCACTTTTAATTTTATTCTTGGTTTATTCCTGTTCATGTATGCAGCCAATTACTTTTTATTTGAGCTTTTTGTTGCTGTGGCTTTTATAGTTAAAGTTATTTTATTTAATATTTTTCCAAGAGCTTCATGCAAGAGAACAGACAAAATAATCCCTGCTCACCTTCTAATTACACATTAAGTTCCCTGATCAAGTGCCTAGCAACCAAACCACAAGAAAACACGCAGACCCCGAGAGCGAGGACTGAAAGCGCCTCAACACAACCCAGACTATATGTTTTGCTCCATATTGCTCATACCATTTTGTAATCAATAGGGTTTCATCAGGCATTAGAGCAATGAAAGGTGCCTTTTTTCCCCATTTCCAGAATCTGCACCAGTTGAAGCTTCAGTGACTGATCTGCCATTCCTTATCAATCATCTTATAATCAGCATTTTATAGCAACATGCTACTGTCTATCTAATAGGTGCATTTAATGCATGTCAATCTGTTTAAGTCTGATATCATGTCACAGCTTTTGGGTCCAAATTGCTCTGTCAGATGCTTTAAAAATATCAGTGCCTTAAATATTGAATAAATAGTGAGAACAAATAAATAAATAAAGTGCAAGAAAAAAATAAAGTGTAAAAAAAGTATACAGTATACTTTATATCTCCATATTTTAATAGTGGAATATGGTTATATATGGATCAATACAGTGGAGACATTACACATTCAATTTTACTGTCAATCAAAGTATTGATCAATTCTCTGTAATGTTTTTATAGGAGGTATATAAATTAATTTATTAAAAAATAGCATTATTAATATTTTTCTCGGGCTGCATGGTGGCGCAGTGAGTAGCACGATCGCCTCACAGCAAGAAGGTCGCTGGTTCGAGCCTCGGCTGGGTCAGTTGGCATTTCTGTGTGGAGTTTGCATGTTCTGCCTGTGTTTGCGTGGGTTTCCTCCGGGTGCTCCGGTTTCCCCCACAAGTCCAAAGACATGCGGTACAGGTGAATTGGGTAAGCTAAATTGTCTGTAGTGTATGTGTGTGAATGAGTGTGTGTGGATGTTTCCCAGTGATGGGTTGCAGCTGGAAGGGCATCCGCTGCGTGAAACATATGCTGGATAAGTTGGCGGTTCATTCCGCTGTGGCGACCCCAGATTAATAAAGGGACTAAGCCGAAATGAAAATGAATGAATGAATGAATATTTTTCTCACTGAAATACTAAAAACAGTTCAAATTACTGAACTAATATTTAGTTAAATAGCCATTGTTTTTGATAACTGCTGCACATTTGCGTTCCATCAAATCAACCAATTCCTGGCACACAGTAATTGGTATTTCAGCCCATAATGAACAAACTACATCCAACAGTTCCTGTAAATTTCGGGTTTTGCTTCAGAATCTGCATTTTTTTATGTCACCTCAAACATTTTCAATTGGGTTGAGATCAGGGCATTAAGAGGGCCACTTCATTATCACAATTTTATTATTTTTTTTTTAGCTGAAACCAAGATGTTGCTTGGTTGACACCATGCGAACAAGCTCTTTTGATAGACCTGTTTCCGCCTGCAGCAAACCAGCAGATCCAGCCCAGCAAGATGCAGCTTTGATATGAGCCACAGTGGTTTGTGCATTGATATAGGACAGGGAAGCCCTGCATTGCATCATGTTGCACCAAAGGCTCCTCTCGTGGCTCTGGCAGTCTGTTCCCAGTGCTAATTAGCATGAGACTGGGAATGAACAGAGCAGAGAGGAGCTCTGTCACATTGCATTCTCTCAGCAGAGCTCCTGTTCTCCACCTCCTCCTGCTCTCCGCTCCTCCTCTCCTCCCCTTGCTGCCTCCTGCCTGACACCCGCTGATAAATTAGCTGTCCAGGGGCACGGATATCTTAGCCTGCGACAGGAAATTTTGGAGGGAATACAATTTTCGGTGAATATAACGCGCACGTGTAATGGCAAACTCGCATTTAAGATGTCAGCAAGAGTTCTGCTGTTTAGTGTTCTCATAACAGCCAATCTCATAACAGCCAATAACAGCCTGTAGTGTTACTCAGTGAAGAACAGGTCTATATGTGCATGTGTTAAATGGCACGTGGCAGGGTTTACAAACTGTAATTGGGCAAATTGTAAGCGGGCATCAGGATATGTGAAGGATCTTGCACTGCCTGTCAAAATTATAATTACAAAAGTATGAAAGGAATGGGGCCTCACGGTGGCGCAGTGGGTAGCACGATCGCCTCACAGCAAGAAGGTCCCTGGTTTGAGCCTCATATTTGTATTCATATTTGTATTTTAAAGAAATTAATACTTTTATTCAGCA
This sequence comes from Danio choprae, assembly GCA_903798125.1. Taxonomy (NCBI): domain Eukaryota; kingdom Metazoa; phylum Chordata; class Actinopteri; order Cypriniformes; family Danionidae; genus Danio; species Danio choprae. The sequence goes on from CAIGQW010048578.1 coordinate 5,852, forward strand.
AAATGCATTAAAAAGATGAAAATAAAAGTAAATACACGTTTAATGGTGTAAAAAGAATTCTGTTGTAAATACATTATCATATAATACTGAAGGATCATATAATACTGAACATGAGCACGTCATGTTGTAATTACTGTAATTAAAAATTGTACCATCTAAAAAGCATTAATGTCCTTGTAGAACTCGTAATTATACTTGTAAACTGGAAAGTACACAATGGAAAGCTAAAATTTGTACCATGTGACCACTGTGTTTTACCATAAAAACAGCAATTCCAAGTCTGAGGAAATTACGGTAATTACGACATTGAATGAACACAACAAAATGGCTTCTGAAAATTCAGCGTTACCATCACATGAATAAATTAATCTTTGAAGAGATTAATATTTATTAATTTATTAATTTATTTTCACCCAGTTACTCATCCAGTCTCTATTCCAGAGGTCACCACAGCGGAATAAACTGCCAACTACTCCAGCATATCTTTAACACAGCGGATTCCCTTCCAGCCACAACCCAGTACTGGGAAACACCCATATACACTCATTCACACACACACACGCACACGCACACGCACACACTCATACACTATGGCCAATTTAATTTATTTAATTCACCTATACCGCATGTTTTTTGGATTGTGGGGGAGACAGAAGCACCCTGAGTCGGGCCTGAGTCGATCCTTCATGCTGTGATGTGACAGTGCTAACCATTGAGCCACCGTGCCGCCGAGTATCCTTTTTATATAATAAAATGTTGGTAACTTGTAACCATGGACTTTTTTGTATTTATTTTTCCTACTATGGTTACAGGTTGCTAACATTTTTCAAAATGACTTCTTTTGTGTCAACAGAAGAAAAACTTGAGTGATTGAGTGAATGATGATTAAAGAGTTTGCAGTTTTGGGTGAACAATCCCTTTAAATTGTATTCAAATAATAATATTCATTCATTCATTCATTCATTCATTCATTCATTCATTTTCTTTTTGGCTTAATCCCTTTATTATTCTGGGGTCACCATCCACACACACTCATTCACACACATACACTACAAACAATTTAGCCTACCCAATTCACCTATACTGCATGTCTTTGGACTTGTGGGGGAAACCGGAGCACCCGGAGGAAACCCACGCCAACATGGGGAGAACATGCAAACTCCACACAGAAATGCCAACTGACCCAGCCGAGGCTCAAACCAGCGACCTTCTTGCTGTGAGGCGATTGTGCCACCCACTGAGCCACTGTGCGCCGCCAAATAATAATAATAACATATTATTAATAAAATATTTTAAATAGCATAATAGTTTGTACTGTATTTTCAATATAACATGCAGCCTGGTAAGCATGAAACTAAAATATACCAAACTTTCCGTGGTATATGTTTAAGACGTAAACAACCATATTTTAGTTTTTATGACTTCCCAACCACCGGTCAGCCACTATTTTGTAATGTCTTTTCTGAACTTCATTGATGAACCACACGCTTGCATTAAACATCACGCGGTGGATTTTACAAAGTGCGCTCATGTTAAGCAGGCGGTGGGATGTGGATGGGATTTATTGGGAAATAAAGAGGACTTTTGCTTGATTTACAGCCGGGTGAAGCAGGGGGAAGACTTATGCACTGCTGCAGGGCCCGAGAGCTCGTGTTTTATGAGTCTCATTCTGCATCTGTGCTGAAGTGACTAATTAAACCGCAGGCCAGTGTCATTGCAGCAGCTGCAGACCAACAGGAACGGCCGAAACGCTCGTGAGGACATCACACTCACGCATGACGGCCCAATATGTATAGTCTTCTGTCTATTTCCGGCTAAAAGGCACTTCAAAAAGTAATCAGGGAAATCTTCAGGAACAGAGCTCGCAAATCTGTTCGCCGACCCGCTTTTTATTGGATTTTTAAATCAAGATTTGAGGTCATTCCCCAGAGTTTTGTCTCGGAAAGCCACACTGATGAAATGAAATCGGAAATTTCTTTTTAAGCAAATCAGAGCTCACCCAAGGACACCATAGGAGAAACAATGTGGCTGAAAAACATAAATCGCACAACATTTTGACTGAGCTTCTGAAAGATGCTGGAGAAAGAGAAAAAAAAAAACATTAAGAAGAGGTTGAACATGAACTCATTCAGATTCGGCTGAGAAAGAGACCACGGTCCCGGGGTACAAAGGGAGACCTTTCCAAACAAACATTGGACCCTGAGCATGTGGAGCCTTTGAAGCATGTTTTCCTGATAGAGTCTCTAAATTGAGCTTGGAGGCCACAGGGGTGACAAAGACATTTACTACTATCTGCGACTCTCTGAGTGAAATCACATTCAGACGCAGTGAAGTCGGCAGATGCAAAGCACTGCCAAAATATGCTTTAAAAGCAGCGTGCAACATGCCACAAAGCATATGGCTGCTGACATTTTTTCCCCTGAATTGTGGAGATGGAATGATAAACATGCCAAGAGTACGTAGCTGTAGACGTCTACAGTGTGTCGGTGAGAGGCCTTTTCACATCAAACTCGCAGTCATTCAGCTTCTCAGAGAGTCTTGCCGCTGCACACAACTGGCTTGGTTTGTAATCACAAGGAAACATTAGTCAACTTCAAATAATACTTCATTCCCCTTTGCAGTGCAATCAAAGCGGAAAACTCTTGATGGGAGAGAAAGGCGCTTCCGCGCATGTTCACGTCGCTAAACTGCTCAACTAGAGCACGTCCTTTACAACCAAAAGGAGAAAACGCAGGCTTTGAACCGAGAGGCTGTAGACGTGTCGTTTACTCCACAATGAAAAGAAGTGGCATCTTTGATAAAATCTGCCAGACTTATTTTGGCACCTCGCCGCCTGCTGAGCTATCTTTGGCAGAAGGACTAAAAAAGTGTTGAAGTTATGTAGCATCTCAACAAGTAATGGAGAACTTCACACCTTCACCAAGTCTTTCTATTTCTGACCTTTATTTTGGCATTACTCTGATGCATTATTACTGGGTGAAAAGCTTCTCTTTAGTACCGTTGACATGGGTGATGATAATAACTCGTATAACTTGCTACAGTGCATGCAACTCATTATAGCTCTACCCACTATACTTTTATAGCTCAACAATATTTTTAACTTGTCTGTCTATTAATACTAGTGTAACTGAAAGCACAGTTAAAAAAGCTCAATTTTATCAGTGGCAACATCAGAGACGTGATATTATTGTCAGGTGTCTGTTCTGTGTCATTTTCATGTGCCTTGTGTTTTCCCATGCCCAGTGTTCCATGTGCTTTTGTTATGTCATGTGAATCCTTTGTTCTGTTTTCCTGCCGTTCCTTAGTGTTCATGAGTTTCACCTGTGTCACCTGTGTATACGTCATCCAGATCGTCATTCCATGTTGTCTTCACCCCATGATTCCTGTGTGTCAATGTTCCAGTGTTTCCAGTGAGTGTTATGTTAATAAATCCGTGTATTTTTGATCATTTCCGTGTCCCTGTGCCTTCATGAGAGAGCAGGAGTGACAGAATACCGGACCAAATCCAAACGTTTGCGGCGTATTTTCCCCTGTTTTTTTCTTTTTAATCTTTTTGCCCCAGTGTTTTCTTTTCCTTTCCCCCGTGTTCTCATGGACCCCATCTACCGCCCTGAATTGCTTCACCTCCTGCTGTAGCAGGGGGAAAGCAGCCCTGAGGACCATACAGGACTGTACTTGTTAGTAGCGAATTTCACCAGCGACGGTCGTCCGAAGATGGTCCTCTGGGCAATTTTGCCACTTATTTGGAGTGGACACTGGCGAGGAATGGATCAGCATTCACCGTCTGCAAGGAGGAAGACCTCGTCAGTGCCACTCCCGACCCAGTGACCAGCCAAACACCACCCATCTGCAGGGAGCGCTTGCCAGAGCCCACTGCAGACGGAGAGCCACCTGTGGTGTACGAGCCATTGTCATCTAGAGCGACAGAGCAGAATTACACCGAGCAGGAGGAGCTCAACAGACCATCTGACCAGGTGCGTGAGCCGACAACATCGCTGAACGGGGAAGTCATGGCGGACCTCTGCGGATTATGTGAGAGTCCCGCCCACCCCCCCTCTACGGATGAGCTATGCTGGACACTGGGAAGTTGCTCATAGACTTCCAGAGCGAAGTCAAGCCCCTTCTGCTGTTTCCTGACAGCAAAGATGTATCTCCGCATCTACTGTACCCTAGTTCCTGTATTTCCCGATACTCCAAGGTCAAGAGTGACTTCCCACCCTCTCCACCTCTACTCCTACCAAAGACTGCAGCCAGTCAGCCAGCTCCAGCACTGCTGCAGTCAGCCAGCCCCACCAGCTCGCCCTCAAGCTCCAGAGGTGGAGCTCGCTTTAAGGTGCTGCCTGCCAGCGTCGCCCTCTGGAGGGTGTCGCCCAGCGTCAGCTCCTCCAGCCTCCGAGCTGCTGACTCCGCCTCGGCCCTTCGACCCTAGGGCTCCGCATTGGCTCACCCCTCTCTCGTCTCCGCGGTGGGCTGTCAGTCCACCAGCTCCGCCAGGCTCCCTCGTCCCTCCGGCTCCGCCTTGGTCAGTCGTCGCCCTTCCTACACCTCTGAACTCCACTCCTCTGGCTGCGCCTCGTCGCTCCATCCTACCGGCTGCATTGAGCTCCTCCTTCCCTCCAGCTACGCCTTGGTCCTCTGTCGCTCTGGCTCTGCCACGGGCTTCCGGAACCCCGCCATTGCCTTGCTCGGGTGAGCTGTCTGCTCCACCCTGGCCTTCTGCAAACTCCACACAGAAATGCCAACTGACCCAGACTGGGCTTGAACCAGTGACCTTCTTGCTATGAGGCGACAGTGCTACCCACTGCGCCACCGTGTCGCCTATATTATATCATATTACAAAAGCTGAGCATTTAAGCTAAAATAGCTACAATTTCAAGCCAGTCAAGCGCAGCAATGGTGTTCCGCCATTGGAAAAAATGAAAAACAACAACAATGGAAAACAGATAGTCTAGTTATTAAAAGTCTTAGCATAGTGGCTAAGCTTATACAACTGGATCCTTCATTCAAGAATTGGATGTAATGATCCTCACAAACACTGGCAGACCCAGAGACTAGTTCTTTCATGACTTTCATCATGTACCGACTACAGACCAAAATGAAGTGTGCTTTCTGACTCCAAACTGTGATATACAAGACCATTTATTCTTCTACAAATCAAACTACCAACCACATAAAACATCTACCATAACATAATCATTCCATAATAAAAAAACAACTTGCAAACATGTATTTTGCCAGAACACAAAGCATGCAAACCAGAATACAAACCATTTTTTTTTACATCCTCTGCTACTTCCTAGCTATAGTAAGCAAGTGTTGAGCAAGGGAGCGTAAGTGTGAATATCTCTGCAAAGTACAATCCAGACAAAGCCGCACAATCTTATTTAATTAAACTCGACAAATGCATGCCCAAATTGTGATATGAATCCAATGTAATGAATTCAGTGTTACTGGCATAACGATATGCGAAAAATAACAGCTTCAAAAGAACATGCTCGAACCCAAAAAACAAACTAAAAAAAACTGTCCAACTTCTCATACCTTGTGTAATATGCATAATTCATGATAGGGCTATTAAGAAAAGCATGTGGGAGGTGTATTTCACATCTGGCTATGGCCTACATTATGACTAACACAGCATGAGCACAGCTATAGCCTCAGATCACCCCAGCGCAGATGAGTCTGCTTTAACCCACATTCACTGGCTGACTGCTGAATGAGGCCATGAGACCAGGATGGGAAAGTTCAGAGACTCAATGTAAACTGTCAACACATTTTACTTTTTTATTTTTCAACTCATCGTAATAAGTGTTTGAAATAAGGCTGGAGCCACAGGGTTGATCTCGGTGGAGGAGAGTCTCTGTGCTGGAGGATCTTCATTGATAATGTAAGAACCGCAGTGCTGTTAGGCTGTTGATCAGTGTTGAGGATAACGAACTAAAAGTTTTCACTAAAAGTGAGTCAATGTAACTTTTTCAGAAGTGTTCCTGATAAAACTATATCAGTGTGGTTTGCTGGATGACAAATCATTGGTTTGTTTTAGTGAATCATTCTATATGGTCCATGTATTATATTTATAACAGTTATTCTAATAAATCTGTTCATCTTAAACTCTATAGTGCTTTAAATTCTCATTCATTCTAATGTATCAATTCATGAAGTAATAAATTCATCCTAAACTCTCACATGTGTAGTGCTGGAAATTCTGATGCATTCAAATGAATTAAAATCAACTGGTTCATCTTATGCTGTACGGATTTGTTCCAATGAGTCAAGTAATACTATTGAATAGATACATCCAAGATTTTCTCCAACGTAGTGTTATCATTCATTCATTCATTTTCTTTTCGGCTTAGTCCCTTTATTAATCTGGGGTCGCCACAGCGGAATGAACCGCCAACTTATCCAGCACATGTTTTACGCAGCGGATGCCCTTCCAGCCGCAACCCATCACTGGGAAACATCCTTACACACTCATTCACACACATACACTATGGACAATTTAGCCTACCCAATTTTTGTCTTTGGACTTGTGGGAGAAACCGGAGCACCCAGAGGAAAAACCACGCCAACACGGGGAGAACATGCAAACTCCACACAGAAACGCCAACTGACTCAACCGGGGCTTGAACCAGCGACCTTCTTGCTGTGAGGCGATTGTGCTACCCACTGTGCCACCGTGCTGCCACGTAGTGTTATTAATATGGTTAATTCTAAAGAATCAGTTTATTCAAAATAGTCTTAAATGCATTGCTAGAAATCAATTGGTCTTGGTTGAAATGTTGGAAAATTGGAATCATTCTGATAAATTAAATTACTGTAAATCAACTGATTTGTGCAGTATTATACTGTGCTGGAAAGTTCTAATAATTATTTGTATTAGTTCAAATGAATCAAGTTCTAATCTGGAAAGATTAATGAATCATTTCATTAGTTCTAATGAATCAAGTAACACAAATCTTAGATTTCAGAAATCCATATGAAGTGTTTGTAATCCTGGTTAATTCCGAAGAATCAGTTAATTAATATGAATCAATTAATTCCAAATGTTCTGACATGCATTGCAGGAAATAGAATTGCTCTATGAGCTGTACAAAATGAAAAATTGAATCATTCTGAAACATCAATTTAACCACATCTCACAGTTTTTATTATTATT
>CAIGQW010048584.1:0-11518 GCA_903798125.1 Danio choprae
GGTGTATTTTGACTGAAGTGGAAAATCGCCTTACAGCATAAATCAGCACATTACACTGATTTCTGAAAGACTGTGTCAAATTAAAGTCTGTAATAATTGCTGCTGAAATGAAGTATTCAAATAGTATAATTCAAAATGTATAATTACATTATACTTTGTATTTGTGATCAAATAAATGCTGCCTTGTTGGGAGTAAGATACACCTAAATCTTAATTATGCCAAACATCAGTAGTGTGTGGTTACTGTTCTACGTTGTTTGACAGATTAAACAAATAAGCCCAAATTTGTTCAATTTAATTCATCTTTATTTCTATAGCGCTTTTAAAATGTAAATTGTGTCAAAGCAGCTTAAGATACAAGTTCTAGTGAATTGAAATTGAAACTGTGTCAGTCCAGTTTTCAGAGATAAAGTTCAGTTTAGTTCAGTTCAGTGTGGTTTAATTTTCACTGCTGAAAGTCCAAACACTGAAGAGCAAATCCATCGATGGGTAGCTCCACAAGTCCCAAACCAAGTAAGCCAGTGGCGACAGTTGTGCAAAAGTAATTGTCTACAGGTTGTTAAATTTAATGTTAAATCTTACTGTCAACTCTATGGAAGCTGGACATCAAATGATTTGTTCTGGGCCTTGTGAAGTGAAGCCTGATTTGAATGTCCATATGAGCAAGTCATGTGACCAAGTCAAATGCTGCTTCATGTAACTGACCGATGACCATTAAGGAAATTACACAGTCAGATATTTTTATTATCATGGTCAGAATATTTTTTTAAATGAATTGAGAAATTTAAAAAAAATGTTTAATTTGATTTGCTCATTCTCTATGCATTCTCTGAACATTAATATAGACACTGAAGATGTGTGTTTCTGTTCTCCTGTAGACATGTACAGGTTGGAGCTGGTTGGTGGTCTGGGCGCCATCATGCTGTTATTGGGAATCTTTACCGCCATCTATAAGTGCTATAATGTGGAGATCATGCTGTGCTACAGACAACATTTTGGCAGCGATGAAGCAGATGACGGTATGTCTAATATTACCACTACAACTAATAATAACAATAAGGATATAATAATGATAATGAATTTATAATAACTATAATAAATGAATGAATAAATAATAAATCTATACATTTAATTAATTTAATGAATAATTAATTGATTCATTTATATAATACAACTCTTAATAAAAATATTTATTTTTATTTTACACATTTAAAAATGTAGATGTTTTTCCATTAATTGGCTTTAATATATTTCCACATTGTTACCTGTTAGTGGATTCTTGATAATGCTAATTCAATATGATACAGATCTTTGCTTACTTAGTTTTCACTTTTATTTCTTTGTTTCATTCATAAATTATTGTAAGCGCCTTCTGATCTCTATGGTCTTTTCACAAGTAGGCCAAACAAATGTTAATTATATATAAATAAATATTTTTTTACCAATGCAGATATATTAGAACTTATGCTGGGCAATACAAAGGTCAATTTTAGATCTCAAACCTAGATTTTAAAGGTTTACCTTAAACCTAAGATTTTAAACCTTCGAATTACTTTGTTAACTATTTATGTCAATGCACCATATGCAAAGTATGCAAAATGCTAACTAACTAGTTTCTGTAATTAAATTACTGATTTGCTGAAAACGAAAAGTAAGGGATTACTTTTAATTTATTGGCAATTTAATTAGTTATTTATAATATACTTGCCTTAAATACTGTACATAAATTCAACTGTTCTGTATAAATCAATTCAGAGAAAAGTTATTGTTGTTTATTTTAGTTTTGTTATTTAGGTTTTTTTGTTTTACAAATATATTTTGCAGAATATTTCTGTTTCCACTAAGGAACGACCTTCCCCGAGAATGGAATGGAGATGTGCATCTGTAAACAGACTATGGGAGATCGCTAGACGACCAATCACTCTGAAGAGAAAGAAAAAGAGCCAATAAATGCCAAATGATTTGGCAGAGCTCGGCTCCGCAGGTGCGACTGATTTGTCATTAGTGGAGTATATCAGGGGCGTCCGCGGAGCGAGCATCAGATTTTTGCCAGCTGAAGACCAAACACTCAGCCAACAGCTGGAGACTCAGCTGCTGTGGCAGTGAAGATGCACGTCTCCGTTCCCTATTCGGGGAACGTGGGTTACATTCCTCTTCATATGGGAACTCCAACGTGCGTCTGTAAACAGACTATGGGAGACTGTATGGAAAACGCCACAGCAGCTAAGCAATTAAGCAGCTAAGCAAAGCTAAAGGCATTGATAAGCAAGGGCGATGGCATCAACTGATTCTAATATGCGGATGGCATCCGCAGGCAGCACTTGCCGGTTCACCACCTGGTCTCTAAATGGGGTGGTAGGAACCTTAGGCACGTAGCCAGGCCAGGGTCTCAGGATGACGTGAGAGTAAGCCGGCACGAATCGCTGACCAAAAATGCCTCCAAATCCCAGACTCTCTTAAACAATGAGCTCGCCCGGGATGTAAATGGCATGCCTCGATTTCCACCGCATGTGACTCCAGAGCAGACGGTGAGCGAGCTGAGACATGCGACGGGAGCGTATACCCCCCATATGGTTGATATATGCCACCATTCCCATTCTGTCCGTCCTGACCAGCATGTGTTTCTGCTGTAGAACTGGTAAAAAATGGTGAAGAGCGAGAAACACTGCCAACAGCTCTAGGCAGTTGATGTAGGCAGTTGCAAATCAATACCTAGTACAGACGGATTGGAGTATGGGTTTCTGCGTAAGCATTTTGAAAGGCATTTTGTGTAAATAACGGTTCAGTTTGAGCAGATCTAGGATTGGCCTTTACCCCCTGCTCTTTTTGGGCACGATGAAGTACGGGCTGTAAAACCCGCACCTTATCTCGGCTGGAAGGACCGGCTTGATTGCATCCTTCACCAGGAGGACAGCAATCTCCTCTCGCAAGACAAGGGCGGACACGGGGCTGACCCTCGTGAAATGTACACCCGTGAACTTGGAAGGGCGAGAAACGAATTGTTTCACGTAGCTGAGTCTGACCGTCCACATGGGCCACCGCGACGGTCTGGGCAGTGCTAACCAGGCTGACAGAGCTCGCGCTAATGATGTCATCAGAGCGATTGCTGATGTGACAGTGGAGGGGCAGCTGGGGAGGGGAGTGCTCACCCCGGGAAGCAGAGCGGGCCGAGGAAGAGCTGAAAATAAGAGATTATCTCTTACCTTCCTTCCTGGATCCCGCGATGAGGCTGGGGTGAGAGAAAGGAGACTGGTCCCTTGCACCCTGGCAATATGGCCTGGTGCTGCAAGCTGGAAGGCGGAGCGTCCCAGACTGGCAAGGTTCAGGTTTGCACATCCGGAGAGAGAGGAAACGGCTCTTTTATTTAAAATTTGGGTACCGCCAGCCCGGATGCTATGGGAAGGTTATATTTGTCCATCAATTGCATATGCTTAAAAACCAATTAATTAACTTAGAAATAAATAAAAACATATGGAATATATGCAATATGGTGTCGTTACTTTATAAAAATTACTTTAGAAAAAAAATAACTTTAAAAAAAATGTATGTTCAAAATTCATCAAATTATTATGTTGATTCTGTTGAGTTTTTTTGTTTAATGAGCAATTGTATGTGTTCAAACAGTGTTCAAAGATTCACTAAAACTCAGGTTAACGAGCTCAGGTTAACGAGATAGTTAAGTGACTACTTAAATTATAAATGAGAATGAATAAATGCTTTTAACAAGCAGAAACACAAGGAAAAGAAAAACAAGAAAAGACAAAAGGGAAACTAAAACTACAACTGAGATCAGTCACAGCCTTATGATGAAATCAACTGAAAATAAATATGTATTAAATCACAAAAAATCTCAGCAGATAATTAAACGAGTCTACAAACCTGCTAACCTGTTTGATTCACCACTGTCATTCAGTGTTTAAACCGATATTAAAAATAGTTTATTAACATTACTGGATGATGAAGGTTTTTATCATTGACAAGAGTGAATTTAAGAATAATCTACAAGTATAAAATTTGCATGTAAAGGATTGTACATTACTCTGAAAACACAGAAAATGTCCTTTAAAAAAACTGAAAAAATTATGTAATACAAAAATAATAGCAATTTTGTTGTACATTTAATGGTGGAATAATCATACCTGTCAACCCTCCCATTTTTGCGGGCATTCTCGCTTATTTTACCATCTATCCCGCTATCATCCCGTTTAAGTATTTTCCCAGATGTCTCCCGTATTTTTAATCTTTCTATGAAAAGTGAAATTAGCATCAAAGAGCCGATATTAAATGTGATATAATTGCAAGAGCTGTATAAGAGAATTAGGCTTTTGCTTTGTTTTGGCTTGAAAGCACGTTGAAATTAATCTAAAAATGTCTGCATTCACTTCGTTTCCATGAAAGCTTTGCATCAATCGTCACCCTTCATATGCAGCCTCTGAATCAGTCCATTCATGTATCAGTGCTGACTGATGGACGTGCTCCGTGTAAAGACACTGTTCCCAGATCAGCTTCAATACACGCAATTTGAAGTGAGTTATCCTGCATTTTTACATCACCATGTTGACAGGTATGGGAATAATGCAGAAAATATCTGTAAAACAACAGGTATTTAATTTTAAAAGTGACAAAAGGGGCTAAATTCAGCTAAAATAAAATACAGTAAAATAACTTTTTTAACAGTGTAGAGCAGCTTTCATCAAACATGGTAAATATGAAAAAAAAACTAAACCAAATGTTTAAAATTAAGCTGGGAAAAAATGTCATTGTTGTTGAAGTTGTTTCCAGCTTAGTTTTAAGCGGTATCCAAACATTTGGTTTTCTTTTGAATATTTACCATAATTCTTCTCAAACATGTTACTTGCTTGCTTGCTTGCTTAATAGAAAATGAAAAAGTCTTGCATTACAATCATTATTAGAATCAGAATCAGAATCAGAAAGAGCTTTATTGCTAGGTATGTTCACGCATACGAGGAATTTGCTTTCGTGACAGAAGCTTCTACAGTGCAACAGAATTACAGAGACGGGACAAACAGATAATAAATATATTTTAAAAACAGACGTAAGTCGTGAATGCAGATATGCAAATTGACAAGTGTATGTACAGGTATATTACTATATACATTGTTATATGTGCAGCTGTTATGTGCAAATTGGCATGTAAAGTATGTTAAATAAGCGTATATGTGTCTAACATATAGTGTATAGCAAGTAGTGATGTTTGTCACAATTACTATCATCAAGTGTTCATAAGATGGATTGCCTGAGGGAAGAAACTGTTTCTGTGTCGGGCTGTTCTGGTGCACAGTGCTCTGTAGCGTCGACCAGAAGGTAAAAGTTCAAAGAGGCAGTGTGCTGGGTGTGAGGGGTCCAGAGTGATTTTGGCAGCCCTTCTGCTCGCTTTGGATAAGTACAGATCTTGGAGAGTAGGGAGGGTTGTACCAGTGATTCGCTCAGCAGTCGAACTATTCGGCATAGTCTTCGGAGGTCGGATTTGGTAGCTGAGCTAAACCAGACAGTTATTGAAGTGCTATCATTTAAATAATTCCCATTTGGTGGTGTAGTCTAATTTGCACATGGTTTGTCTTTAAATGGATAGTTTAAACAATAATGACAATTAGCTTTTAATTTAGTCACCCTCAGGCCATCCAAGATGTTTATTACATTTGGTTTTGTTCTTCAGCAGAACATTAAAAAAAGAAGAATACAAAAAATAATAATTATAATTATAATAGGTAATTCATTATTGTGAGAAAACAATTGGGAAATAAAATGTGCTTTTTATTTATTTTTTGATTATTTATTTATTTATTTTATTAATTTTGTTTTTCATTTTTTGTTTATTTATCGTTTGTTTGTTGTTTTATTCTTGTCATTGTATTTCTTGTTTATGTAAGATCAAAGCCAGAAAGTATAGGTACATGAAGTCAAATGTTGGCTTATTGATTAATGAAATAAAATGATTGAGATAATACAATAACACACGTTATGTATTAATATAAGTTGATTCAAAAATATACAGGGTGATTCAAAAAAAATATCAAAACTTTGCAAATATGTATTTAATCAAAAAAACATGATAGAACCTTGGGTAATTAATCAATGTGAAAAGTACTTAACAAAGTTTATAGATGTTCAATATGACCCCCTCCAGACACTCGAGTGACTCGAAAGTTGTGGTATTCTTTTTGAATCACCCTGTATATATATATATATATATATATATACATATATATTAATCAATATAGGTTGATTCAAAGTATATATGTGCAACTTATTTGTTTCTTTCAGGCAACAAAGAATATGACGCCTACCTCTCTTATACCAAAGTGGACTTGGAGTCAGTGGAGCATGAGATGAGCGAGGAGGAGCAGTTTGCTCTGGAGATTTTACCTGACGTTCTGGAGAAACACTATGGATATAAACTCTTCATTCCGCACCGCGACCTCATACCCAGCAGCAGTAAGTGCAACGGCCTGCCATTTCACATCTTTTCATTTCATTGTTTTGAGTGCTCAGTGCTGATGATTTGTAAAGGGCCATTCACACAATACACGATATGGCTGTTAAAACTGCCAGACAGCAGACAGCAGGGGAAATGCAAGATCTAGAAATGTGTTTTTCTTTCAGCTCAACTGCGTTTTTTTCGATGTGGTGTCATGCATGATTTACAACAAAAAGATACGAATATAGAGATTAAAAATGTCCATCCAGCATGCGTTTCCATTGGAAAACAAAGGCAAAATAGCACAGTGAAATGAAAAGACATTCGGGAGCCATTTACACAGAAGACACGTTCAGAAATCTGATATATGGTCATATATAAGCAAATATATAGACAATTATAGTTAATATATTTGAGCAAACTCTAAATTTACATAATTCTAATTCCAATGGAGATGAAGACAATGGAGACAGCGGATGCCCTTCCAGCTGCTACCCACTACTGGGAAACATCCATAGACATTCATTCACACACATACACGATGGCCAATTTAGTTTTATTCAATTCACCTGTACCGCCTGTCTTTGAACTGTATGGAAAACCGGAGCACCCGGAGGAACCCACGTGAACACAGGGAGAACATGCAAACTCCACACAGAAATGCCAACTGACCCAGCCGGGGCTTGAACCAGCAACCTTCTTGCTGTGAGGCGACAGTACCAACCACTGAGCCACCATGCCACCCATGTCAAATTTACTTAATGTTTAACCTAACATTCCTAAATTAAGTAAATGTTCTTGTTTTAGCAGAAGGAACATTGCTATTATCAATTTAAGCAAATCTTATTAATACATTTGGTGTAACTTGACCAACTTGTACCACTGACTTGAAATGTGTTTCCCTTTACTTTAAGCAAATTTAACCCAAAAGCAAAACTAACTTTAAAAATGCTTACTGATCTCAGAGCTGTGGCTCTCTGAGTGATGCATCTGACAATAATGCTGATACTTAAAATACCAAGACCTAAAGCATGAGTGCTACTCTTCTGCAAGGTGGTAACCTCACAACTAAAGAAACTTACTCAAAATTCTCCTCAATCTTCAAACTAATGAAGATTTAACTCTAACAAGTCTCAAATTTTAAAACCTAACATTGCTTTTATTTTCAAAATATTCTCCTCTTAATTCAATCCCATGCAAAGCATGCTGGGTACTACACATCCATTATGACATATCCATTATTAAAATTCACTTAATAGTATTAGGTTTGCACTGATTAGAAATGTTTAAATATTACAAGTAAATGAATATTAGTAGGCGACGCGGTGGCGCAGTGGGTAGCACAATCGCCTCACAGCAAGAAGGTCGCTGGTTCGAGCCTCGGTTGGGTCAGTTGGCATTTCTGTGTGGAGTTTGCATGTTCTCCCCATGTTCGCATGGGTTTCCTCCGGGTGCTCCGGTTTCCCCCACAAGTCCAAAGACATGCGGTATAGGTGAATTGGGTAGGCTAAATTGTCCATAATGTATGTGTGTGAATGAGTGTGTGTGTGGATGTTTCCCAGTGATTGGTTGCAGCTGGAAGGGCATCCGCTGCGTAAAACACATGCTGGATAAGTTGGTGGTTCATTCCGCTGTGGCGACCCCAGATTAATAAAGGGACTAAGCGGAAAAGAAAATGAATGAATGAATATTCGTATTTAACTGTTTCCACTCATTTTATTTATTACATCAAGTAAATTTGTAAATATTAAATATTTACTTAAAGTTTTTGTTATCATTGGCATCTAATATTACAATTAAAAAATTATGAAAGTAAATTTATTAGATTTTACTACGCCAAAGGTCATTTCTTTCTTATGAATGGTCCTTAAAGGAATAGTTCACCTGAAAGTACCCTTATCATTTATTTACTCACCCTTCACTTTTATTTCTTCTGTTTTCTTTCTTCCTACCATTAACTACTGACTTCTATAGTATTTGTTTTTCTTATATGGAAGTCAATGGTTACAGGTTTTTAGCTTCTTCAGAATATCAGCTTTTGTGTTCAACAGAAGAAAGACAATCATAAAGGTTTGAGGGAGAGTAAATAGTGAGCAAACATTCATTTTTGGGTGAACTATCCCTTTAAGTGGCTACACGTGGCTCAGTGGTTAGCACTGTTGCCCACAGCAAGAAGGTCGCTGGTTTGAGTCCCAGCTGGTTCAGTTGGCATTCTGTGTGGAGTTTGCATGTTCTCCCCGTGTTGGCGTGGGTTTCCTCCGGGTGCTCCGGTTTCTGGGTAGCAGCTGGAAGGGCATACGCTGTGTAAAACATATGCTGGATAAGTTGGCGGTTCATTCCACTTTGGCTACCACCGATGAATAAAGGGACTAAGCTGAAGGAAAATGAATAAATGTATCCCTTTAAGTGCATTTTCTTTTAATTTTATAAATGACTCAATGACTCAATTCATTAGTGCAAAAGTGTGTATGTAAAAGTGTTTCTGCCTTCATTCACCATCTAATCAATTCAAATATCTAATAATGTGCTAAAATAAAATGTAAAGTACAATGTGACAAAATAAACGCTGATACGTTGACCAGTGGCCTGTATACAAAGTTAAAGCTTAAAAGGTTTATGATTCCAAAGTTACTTTTGCTTTGACAAAATTGAAGAAGTTCAAGAAATTATGGATTAAAAAACACAGAGAAGTGTGACATTTCTAAACAGAGGATCATGTGAAATGCAAAGAGTGCTTGAGCAACTCACTTCCTGTAAGAGCTTTCCTTAATTCTTAACTGATGATAAAGGGGACATTTTGAACATTACGAAGAGTTGAAATGCATTAATATTGCATAACAAATGCAAAGTGGAGTAGTGTTGGTTTGTTTTGCAATAAGGGCCATCCGCTGATACGGTGCAGTAAATAAACTAATAAATATTTATACACTTTTAAAAATGCTGGGTTCCACACAATTCCTTTATGTTGCCCCGAACACAAATTAATTAAGTTAACTTAATTGTTTTTACAAATTTAAGTGGCTTTAACATGAAACAATTAAGTTGTCACAAAAAAACTCAAGAATTGTGTTGATTCAGCTCATTATATATATATTAGTTTAAACAAGCAGCTTTTTTTTTTTTTTTTTTTGGAGTGTACACTACCTGACAAAAGTCTTGTCGCCTATCCAAGTTTTAGGAACAAAAAATAATAACTTGACTTCTAGTTGATCATTTGGTATCAGAAGTGGCTTATATAAAAGGTAAAGGCCTCTAGTTTACACTTATTATACCAAAATAAAATATGATCATGCCTTGATTTTTTATTATTTAATTAGGACAGTAAGGTCTGACTTTGCTTAGACAAAAGTCTTGTCACTTAACAGAAACAATGTACAATATAGAATATAAAGTCATGGTGCAGTGAAAAAAAAATTAATATTGTGTATGACTCCCATGAGCTTGGAGGACTGCATCCATACATCTCTGCAATGACTTAAATAACTTAATAAAGGAAACAAAGAAAGCGTTCTTGCAGGACTTCCAGAGTTCATCAAGATTCTTTGGATTCATCTTCAATGCCTCCTCCTTCATCTTACCCCAGAAATGCTCAATAATATTCATATCTGGTGACTGGGCTGGCCAATGATAAATTCGTTCAATGATGAAGTGCTATGCTGCTGAGGAATTTGCCCTCTCCTGTAGTTTGTAATGTAATGGGCAGCACAAATGCCTTGAGGCTGATGTTGCCATCCACTCTACAGATCTCTCGCACGCCCCCATACTGAATGCAACCTCAAACCATGATTTTTCCTTCACCAAAGTTGACTGATTTCTGTGAGAATCTTGAGTCCATGCGGGTTCCAGTAGGTTTTATTTGTGATGATTGGGATGCAGTTCAACACAAATCTACCTTCTGCCACATTTCCAAATGATCAACTAGAAGTCAAATGATTATTTGTTGCTCTTAAAACTGGGATCGACGACAAAACTTTAGTCAGGTAGTGTACATGAACACTGATTAGAGTTTAAAATATGTAATTAGCTCTATTTTAGATTGAATGGCGATGTAGCAAACCTTGAATCTGAATGAGATTAAACTCATTGTTCAGAAATGCAACCACAGAATGACCAGGAAGAATCTTTTCTAGAAATATTCCAGAGAGACGTGCAATACCTTAACATTATAACATGTTCTTTTCATGGCTGCTGCTTAATTTGAACGCCCTGAATAAATTTCTGAGTATTTTCTGCATTATTTAAAAGCATTCCAAGATACCCAGCAGTGCAGCGTTTCTCCGTTCAGCAGTATCAAGCATGTGTGGGCATATTAAAAACCAAAGTTTTCTCTGCACAGCTCTCTGCAGATCTTGCCAATTGCTTGTTTAAGATGCAGAAAGTTCTTTTAAAGCATCAATAGCATCATATGCAACAGTTTCAGTACAAAAGAAATGAAAAAAGATCATGAAATTCAACACTTCAACCTTTGTTACCAAGATGAATTAATCCAAAACTCAACGCTTGAGCGACAATACTGAAATACACTCTTGATATACACTTTTATGAATATATAGTGTAAAATAGACCAATAAAAAAAAAAAGCCAGTCCAGTGTTGTGGGCATGCTATGCGTATGTCGTGTCCTTACCATATGTAAGTCGTGCCCATGGGATATGCATGTCGTGCGCACGCGATACTATGTCATGCGCATGCGGTATGTATGTCTATGTTGTTACATTAGATGTAACATAAACCTCCAATGTAGTTAGTTAGTTAGTTAGTTAGTTAGTTAGTTAGTTAGTTAGTTAGTTAGTTAGTTAGATAGTTAGATAGATAGATTTATGAATTGGATTTGTGTATTTTTGAATTGTGTTTTAAATTTAAGTATTGGATTTGCATATTTATGAATTGCGTTTAAAAATTGGATTTGCGTATTTCTAAATTGTGTTTTGAATTTAAGAATTGGATTATCATATTTATGAATGGTGTTTTGAATTTAAGAATTGGATTTGCGTTTTTATGAATCGCGTTTAACTTTACGAATTGGATTTGCGTATTTATGAATTGTGTTTTGAATTTACGAATTGGATTTGCATATTTA
>CAIGQW010048587.1:0-12359 GCA_903798125.1 Danio choprae
GAACATTTGAAGAATATGCCAGGCCTCAATGTAATATAAAGGGAAAGCGGCCAAGTTTATCGAACTCCAAAATGGAAAACAGTAGGGCTGTATGACTTGTAGAGTCTAGTGATGGTGGCGTAACATAATTGTTGATTTTTTTCTTCTTCGCATAATAAATATGACTGCAATTTAAAATGGACTTTCATTTGAAATCCAATGTCTGGAGTGCTTCTTACTCAAATCTTGTGTATTGTTCAAATTTACTACCCTTTCATTATGTTGGTGGCTGTTTTTGCCCCATTGACTTCCATTATCATCACATTTTTATAGCAAAGCCTTGACAGCATATAATCATGCATTCTTGATTGCTGATGGTTTTTCTATTTGGGAAGAGGTCAAATTTGTCATCAGTTAACCCTTCAGATAGGCCCGTGCAAAAAAGTTTCTGGCTTTTATATGGAGTTCTATGGAGTATAACAGCAGCTAGCTCTCTGCAACTCTCACATGGTCGCCCACTGAAGCCAAGGAGGGCTGCGCCAGGTCGGTACCTAGATGGGAGACCACATGGGAAAGCTAGATTTCTGCCGGAAGTGGTGTTAGTGAAACCAGCAGAGGGCACTCAACCTGTGGTCTGTGTGGGGTCCTAACGCCCCAGTATATTGATGGGGACTCTATACAGCTCAGTAAGCGCCATCTTACAGAAGACGTTTAACCGAGGTCCTGACTCTCTGTGGTTGTTAAAAATCCCAGGATGTCCTTTGAAAAAAAAGAGTAGGTTTAACCGTGGCATCCTGGCCAAATTTGCCCACTGGCCTCTGCCCATCATGGCCTCCTAACCATCCAATATCATAATTGAATTCATCACTCTGGTGTGTGGTGTGCAGTCTGGCACAGTATGGCTGCCGTCGCGTCATCCAGGTGGGACTGCACACTGGTGGTGGATGAGGAGATTCCCCCAAAAATGTGCAAAGCGCTTTGAGTGTCCAGAAAAGGGCTATAAAATTGTAAGGAATTATTATTACTATTAAATTATAGTGTGATAGATATTTATGTTCACACTTTCTTAACAATCTCTCCATTTCATTTAGGTACACAGTATATTCCTGCTGTTTGAATGTGCTTTGGTTGGTAACTCCTATGGTTTACCTTTATTTTATTATTATTTTTGTGACAACTATTATGTTTAAGTGTGTGTTGTCAGCTATTGCCGTGAACCAAATAGCCCCTTGGGGAATAAAGTAATTCCAATCCAATTCCAAATAAACTTTATTTTATAAAGCGGTTAAGCAGCTTCTCAAAGAGTTGGCCACTTTGCAAACAATATAATAAAACAATACGAAATCAACAAGCAAAATCAAGAACTTTAAAATTCTGAACTTCCCTGAGTTCGAGAGGCAGAGATATCAAGAAAGCAGGAGCATAGGAAGAAAAATGCCCCATCACCCACATGTGTGTGAGGTAAAACCAAAATGTTTGACCCGGCTCCAGGTCCTTGGCTCAATCCCCTATCTCTGCTCCCCACACTTTCCTATCTGTAAATCTCCACTGTCCTATTAATAAAGGTGAAAACCCCTAAAAAATAATCAAAAAGAAATAAAGAAATAAACTCAAAAGATCCTCCTTTGACTCTGGATTTCCAAAACAGAGCTATCAAGACCCAGGAAAAAAGGACCAGCCTTAGAATCTTGATGACAGGAACCAAAGAGCATAACGTCAGTTTTACCACCATTCAAATTCAAGAAAATATTGCTCATCCATGTTTTAATCTGTCATGTGGTCAAAAATAAATAAATACAATTCAAGAAGCTCTAGGGGACTTGGATGAATGTAAATCTGTGTATTATCCGCATAAAGATAAAACAGGCAGAAAGATCTCAGAAGGTGGCCTAAAGGAGATAAGTAAATGTTAAACAGTAGAGGGCCTAAAACTGACCCCTGAGGGATACCAATAGAGACAGAGCTAATCTCAGTAGAAGTAGTAAAAGCAGCAGTAATATAAACACGCATATATATACATATCATGACCACCTACTTAACCTGTAGGCCTTACTTCAGCCAACAAAACGGTAAACATGCAGCAAAGCACTGATTCAGCAATGCTGTTTTTCCAAGTTGAACCACAATTGTACGACTAGGTTCTTGACAGTCAAATTTGGAGGCCAAGAAACTAACAGCACATTCCTCAAAACATTCATTCGTTTTGCTTTTAGTATGGCTGGTTAGTCTGGCTGTTCTGTTGTCGGAAAAAGTGGCACGCCATGATAGGGGCTTAGAATATTGGTGTTATGACTGGCCGGAGGCAACACGGTGGCTCAGTTATTAGCACTGTCACCTCACAGCAAGAAGTTTGCTGGTTCCAGTCCCTGGTGGGCCAGTTGGCATTTCTGTGTGGAGTTTGCATGTTCTCCCTGTGTTGGCGTGGGTTTCCTCCGGGGGCTCCGGTTTGCCCCACAGTCCAAACACATGCCCTATAGGTGAACTGAATAAACTAAATTGGCCGTAGTGTATGGGTGTGGGTGAGTGTGTATGGATGTTTTCCAGTACTGGGTTGCGGCTGGAAGGGCATCTGCTGTGTAAAACATATGCTGGATAAGTTGGTGGTTCATTCCGCTGTGGTGACCCCTGATGAATAAAGGGACTAAGGCGAAAGAGAATGAATGAATGAATGAATGAATGAATGAATGATTGGCCGAATTGCCTGTCAATCAAACTGCCAATCAGTTGCCAAATCTGCTCATTGCACAAGCTTCAAAAATGTACTTTATAAATAACACAAACTCCTGCATGAGTTCATGTGATACTTGATTTAGTTGCAACTGAAATACTATTTACAGTTTTATTTGGTCATTTAGCAGACACTTTTGTCCAAAGCGAATTACAAATGAGGAAGGCATTAAGCGATCATCATGAAGAGGCAATACACACAAGAACTGCTACTTATACAACGGTACTGATATTGTTTAGAAGAATAAGAGCTGGGGCTTTTAAGAGCTTTAATTTTACGGAATTAGATTCAGGCCAAATAAAACATAAAAACTTGTGTAAGTGAACAAAAACATACAATAAAAATAGGGCTAGCCTTGCGATATTTTGTTGTTCTGCGATATATTTTGCGATACGAATACAATTTCACCAGACGACGTGAATATCTCTATGTGGAAAGAATTGATCATTTTAGATTGATCGGGATGATTGTGTGACGTGGGGGAGTGCATCTGCATAAAATCTAATAAACAAATTAAAAGCATAGATATATACAATAAAGAATAGTTACAATTGAAACAAACAGTGTTTTATCGTTTTTCCGAGTCTAACCGCATTCAGGTACAGCAATTGAACAGTAAAAATTTAAATAATACAATAAAACCAATCATAAATGCTTATGGCTGAAAGCTAAAATCCTCATGCAGTCACAGGTACCAAAAACACATGCAAAGGACAAATTATAATATGAACTCAACATTGCGAATCCTGCGATGTGACTATTGCGAATGATCACATTGCGATATTGATCCTGATATATTGGGCCGCTCTAATTAAAATATACATTATCATTTTGATTAATGCAGGAAAGGGTGATTTCACTCATTTTCTGGTCATGAAACCAAACATGACTGTTTTTAAGACCAGCCTGATCTCACAAGGAAACGTAAGTATTCTTTGTTTTGTCAGTTTAGTGGCTAAATCTAAAGAGTTCAGTACGATTTTAAAAAGGAGGTGTGGCACCAAACCCCCAAAAAAGGAGGCGTGGCAACCAAAAGATACGAATTGCCGTGAGATAGTGTTGTTAAGACCGCCCCCACGAGAGGTTTGTTCCAGAATGGTGAACGAAAATTTGCGAAGCACAAACTAAATTTTGGAAAGCGATAGCAAAAACACTGGTAGAATGTTCAAAACAGCATTTGGCGAAATTTTATCTTAATGTGAAGTAAACAAAAAAAAAAAACATTTCATTTGCTATATTTAATATTTAATAATATTTGAGTAGGGGCCTCACAGTGGCGCAGTGGGTAGCACGTTCGCCTCACAGCAAAAAGGTCGCTGATCGCTGGTTCGAGCCTCGCCAGTTGGCGTTTCTGTGTGGAGTTTGCATGTTCTCCCCGTGTTGGCGTGGGTTTCCTCCGGGTTCTCCGGTTTCCCCCACAAGTCCAAAGACATGCGGTATAGGTGAATTGGGTAAGCTAAATTGTCCGTAGTGCATGAGTGCGAATGGGTGTGTATGGATGTTTCCCAGAGATGGGTTGCAGCTGGAAGGGCATCCGCTGTGTAAAACATATGCTGGATAAGTTGGCGGTTCATTCCGCTGTGGCGACCCCAGATTAATAAAGGGACTAAGCCGAAATGAAAATGAATGAATGAATAATATTTGAGCACCTTTCTCATTTTTCAATGATTATTTTCGTTTGTTTTTTTGGCACAAAAATAATTCCATTTATTTTCTACAAACAACATATGATAAGCTGGATGCTCACGTTTAAAAAACAACAGTGCTGTACTCTGCATTACACCAGTGCATATATTTTTATTTTACACCCTTTGCGATTTAATAACTTCACCAAGTCACATTACAAGTTTAATTTCAATGAATATTTCAGCCCTAGGCCATAGGGAGATAGCCTTCAGACTATAACCAAAGTCCCTTTAAGGCAAGTCATTTCACTCGGCGGCCCTCTTTGAAACAGCGGTATGCTCGGGCATTCTGTTTGAATGGGGAAACATCAAATTCTCTAAAACTGCTTGCCAAGCTTACGATTCAATTTCATATTAAGAATCACCAAAAGAATTAAACAACAACTGTCTCTTTAGTTTCATTTCTAAACATTTTAATCACACAAAATCTGCAGAAGCTCACGTCTGGCCCGAGCCCCTCCCCCGGAGAATCCTCAGTCTAGAGCAATCCCTGATTGGCTTTTGTACTAGAAGGCGGGGCTTCATTCGCCATATTGACAGTTATACTTTTCCCCATTCAAAACTATATGATTGACACGTCTTGTGTAGTCTTTGCTACAACCCAAGTCTGTATCCAAAAATCACCCCTGTACCCTAATACACCTTTAACACTAAGTGTTAAATAACCGGGTGAACTCGTCTGAGGGATTTATCAACCAGCAAAACACAAACAAAATGGAATCCCTTCAGTGCTGAAATTCACTCACTCATTTTCATGGACTATATTAGTGAACAAAGATAGGGCATAGAGAATAGGGGTTACGTTGTTATGTTATGTGTATTTATAAAGCGCATTTATCGTGTATGGCCATACACACGAAGCGCTTCACAATCATGAGGAGTCTCTCCACACCATCATCAGTGTGCAGCATCCACTTGGATGATGCGACAGCAGCCACAGGACAACGGCGCCAGTGCGTCCATCACACACCAGCTGTTGGTGGAGTGGAGAGACAGTGATAGAGCCAATTCGGTAAATGGGAATGATTGGGAAGTCATGATTGGGAAGTTACACCCCTACTCTTTGCGAGAAGTGCCATGGGATTTTTAATGACCACAGAGAGTCAAGACCTCGGTTTAACGTCTCATCTGAATGTTGACGCTCAGTATAGTGTCCCCTTCACTTTACTGGGGCATTAGGACTCACACAGACCACAGGATGAGCGCCCCCTGCTGGTATCACAAACACCACTTTAAGCAGCAACCTAGTTTTCCCATGTGCTCTCCCATCCAGGTACTGACCAGACTCAGCCCTGCTTAGCTTCAGTGAGTAACCGGTCTTGGGCTGCAGGGTAATATGGCTGTAAAGGGGTTAATTTAAGATACAGCATAAGTCACTATTCACTGGAAACATAGCTCTCAAATCAAGTTTAAAATCATTGGAGAAATTTCCAGCACAACTGGCACCATATTCACTCAAAAATTATTTTTGCTGCTTGTTCAAACTAATTACTTATAACGACATGAGCTTTTTTGGGGTGATAATGTAATTGTTTAATATTCAATCCACTTAAATTAGTGTAAACAATTAAGTTAACTTAAATGATTAGTGTTGGGACAACATGAAGGCATTTTTTTACAGTGTTGTATGACTCCTGCAGTCCATTTATAATGAAAAACTGTCAATAAATAAATCAAATTCAGAACACCGTGAATACATGCTGCAGCTTACGACTTCATGAAATGCTTTTATGATTTTCAAAACAAACAAAAGCATTCAAAGACAAATAAAAATATATTAAAAATATATATTTTTGGACAAATTAGTCTAATAATTTTCCCCACAAACAGTCATATCTGTTAATCAGATGGAAATGCTAATATAGCATGCTTCGGGGTTTTTTGCATGACGAGATCAACTTGTTTCAATAGAGAGTGAAATCGCCCTTTCCTGCAATAATCAAAATGATAATGTCATCTGTCAGATTTTACATCAGAAACGCGTCCACGGTTCTCTCTGGAGGGGCCGGGTTTGGAGAGAGAGTCGGGGAGGGGGGTTGTTCGCTCTGATGAGTTTATGGAGTCGTTCTGATGACACAGGCCATCTCACCGCGCCGGGCCCGTACTCAGCAAGGAGAGAGGAGAGAAGGTTAAAATCTTTCCTTTCAAGGGCCTCAATCAGGCTCGGAGGAAAACAGTAATCAGTGTCTTTCAGTCCGGGGCCCGAACGCAGCGCGGCCCTTTCTCCGCCAGCCAGACCCGAGCAATCAACCTGCCAGGCATTAGCAGCGGAAAAGACAATCTGAAAATAAGGGGTGTAATGCACCTGCCAGCGAAAATGCCCATTTGGAGAAAAGCAAGTGATCCTGGTGACCCCACAGAGGGGAGAGCGAAAAAAAAGAGAAAGAGAGAGAAAAACATTTAACAGAATTCACCCTGATGGCAGATCCCCTTCCCATCGACACCTCATCTCAAAGCAGCAGCAATTATAGCTTTTGTATCCCTCAAGAAATAAAAGCTTTTTGCTGGGGGGGGGACGGCGAACGCGCTGAGAGAGAGAGAAAGAGAGCGGCCAGTAATCGGCAGGCTTTGTCAAAGGACAATGTATTAATGCGAGCGCCCCATGGGGTCAGAGGTTGTTCGAGAACAAGACTAATGCTCTTTGATGTCCTCTGCAGGTGCACCGAGTCCGCCGGGCCGTCCGCTGAATAGGAGACACAGAGAGAGACCTCCGAGCGCTGACTGACTTCCTTGCCTGTGTGTGTTTGTGAAAGAGTCCCGGGTGAACTTCAGCTCTGTAAATACCACACTGTGCGACTCAATGAACAGGTTGCTCGCTATGGGCTTTTTTGCTGGTACAGTAAAAGAAACAAAGGGATGTGCGCAGCTCCACGGGGCTGCATTGTACTCGTACTGAGTACTGAGCATTCATTTGAACAGGTCTAGAAAGACTAGACTACCTTTCTGGACTTCACAGTAGGACTAAACGATAAATTAGTCTATAAAGCTGGCATGATGCGATAGTCAAATCGCAAACTGGGATATGGAGTCTATTCATATTTCCGGGTTTCTCAGTAGCGGAAGTCATAGTTGGGCAAACTTAGGGTACTTTCACTCTAACACTTTTGGTCCGCACCCAGGTTTGTTTAACGTCTGACTTCGGTACACCTAGCTAGTTTGAACTTAGTCTTCTAAACTCGAGTGCGCACCTGCGAACCGTACCCGAGTCTGCCTGAAAGAGGTGGTCTGGGGTACGTTCACGCAAACTCGTCCGGTTCACTTCTGATATGAATGCAATCATACCAAATAACGGAAGTGAACCGCCAACTGTACAACAATCTTTAGCTTTCATAAGGCAAAGCAAGTTTATTTATATAGCACATTTCATACACAGTGGCAATTCATAGTGCAGGAATAAACAGGAATAAAAAAAGACAAGTATAAGAAAATATAAACAAATAATAAAAACAGATACAAATGTGTTAAAACAGGTTATAAAAGAATGAACAAGAAAAGAAAGACATAATAGTGCGATCTGTGAGACGTAGCACAGTGCTCATTCAGTAAAGGCACAGCTAAACAGATGTGTTTTAAGTCTGGATTTGAATGTACCTAATGTCGGAGCACATCTGATCATTTCTGGAAGCTGATTCCAGCAGCAGGGGGCGCTGTTAGTAGCTGAAGGTGGATTCACCCTGCTTTGACTGAACTCTTGGAATTTCTAGTTTATATGATCCTAATGATCTGAGTGATCTGTATTCAGTGAGCATATCTGTAACGTATTGAGGTCCTAGGCCATTTAGTGATTTAAAGTCAAGTAATAATACTTTAAATAACATTGATTCGTGTATGTATGTCTGTGTATCACCTACCTTGGCGACAAGCGGGACTGACACAGTGCAAACACAGTCTGTTTGTGTCGTACAAAAACGACTTCTGCGGACATCATGTGATTTTCTGAACATTTATTATATTTTTTGCGGCAAATTGACGCAAATGGCTCTATGTATATTGGTTTTGGTAACAAACGCCGACGCCAAAGCTGACGCGCACCTCTCAAAATATGTAACTACACATCGCAATGACGTGTAGCACAAGCTTTGTGATTGGTCAGCTTAGCTGTGACGAGACCCCCGAGCCCGATGGAACGATTGTTTACAAGTGTGGAGTCCCGTGAAGGAGCTCCAGATGGAAACTTTTGCTTTGTGTTTAACTTATGATTAAAGTTGTTGCACGTCCGCTGGTTCCTGCCTCTGAATGAGCGAGTTTGAGCTACTTGTACATTAAGGTAGCCTTCAGGAAAAACAAAACACCAGCGAAGAAACTCAACATAAAGGAACATAAAAATCTACTGCCAGCTGGCGTTTCAGAAGTGTTATAGCAGAGCAACACAAATAGCATGCAGAAGTATAAATGCACTACGTACAAGTCAGGTGCCTTGGGTCTAGTAGAAGTATAAATCAGCCTTAATTCGTGCGAATAGCGTCACAGGATGTCTAATCGCATCTTTGCATTGGTTTAACATGTAAATCACTCGCACTTGCAGCTTCATCAGCATCTGGTGTGACTGTACTATAAGGATTTCCCATAGACTGCTATTTCCTGGGTTTCTTCGGGGCATATTTGGTTGTTCTGTGCGACTCGTGGGAGAGAGTGAGCGCCCTCTGGCCTTCTGGATTTACTGCGTATCACATCAACATACTTTTCTCACGCGATGTGCAAGACAATTGAGGCTTTTGCTAAAGCTTTAGCTTGAATACTCCTCTAATCCTCAAATGCCTTGTTTCCATTGAGCGGTACGATTCGGTTTGGTTCAGTACAGTTTATGGTTCGGGTCATCTTGATCAGGCTTTCATTTCCACTGCTATGTGGTGGACGCCAGAAAGTTATGATCAACGTCATTCTCGGTTGAAGAGTAAAGCCATACAGGTCGTTCACATATCGCATCTTTTGTGAACTCAAGTTCATTATTTTAAATTAAGATGCGTAGCAAGTTCACACAAATAAAGAAACCAACACCACACGAGCTTTCCACACGTTTTTAGATGACCTCGTAAACAACAGAGGACATACAGCAGATGCTGTCCTTGCTTCTTGGCACGTAGAAGACAATAAAGTTTGAGCTCAAAGGCCGGTTTAAACAAAGCACGATAACTATAAATATATTCAACCATATTCAATCAACCCAAACGTGGCTTAACACAACCAATTAACAGTAATGGGTGGCAGCAAGTCTTAATGAGGAAGTCATTAAATGAAAAGAATGGTTGACTCATTCAGAAAAGAAACAATGGGTCACTGTATCAACGGCGCATATGATTAATAAATCAGTAAAGTCACTGCACTGTCAAACTTAACATGGACTTGGATGTTAGAGCTCCAAATATCAGTTGTTAAACATATCACGTTCACATTTTAGGCTGTTTATGTGGTTGCAGACATTATGATATGGCTCCAATAGAGATAAATCAACATAAATCCATACTGTGGTTGAAGATGTGCAATATGGCGTTTAAAACAAAGGTCTTCTGTGGCTGACTGTGGTTGTTTATCAAAGCTTATGAATTATATTATCTTATAGTTTTAGCATTCTTGCTGAGTGAGAATGGGGAGAGAAGCATAATAAAACACACACTGTGCACTGTAAAACAAATCCTGGTTTCCTTTAATTTGTAATTTTAATCAAATAACATAGGTCATTTTAAGTTAAGTTTAGGAACATTAAACTAGAAACATTGGTAACTTAGTTTATTAAGGTTAAAATTAATACAATGCCATGATATATTGATCATATAATGTTTTTAAAGTGCACTGTGCTGGGTTCCACACAATCGATCTGTGTTGGGACAACATGAAGGAATTAAGTTAACTCAATATTTCTGTACAAATTAAAGTGGATTTAACATAAAACAAATAGGCTGTAACAAAAAAAACTCAAGAATTGTGTTGTTTCAGCTCATTAAAAACAAGTATTTTGAGCAAACAGCAAAGGTAGTTTGAGCGTGCGTTTGGTTTAACCTACACTCTAAAAATGCAATGTTTCAACACAAATTTGGTAAAAATAAAATGGAAATAAAATTAAAATGGAAAAATGCAGAGTTAAAAATTGTATCAAAATGTAACAATGGTCGAGTTTGCCCATATTTTACCCAAATTTATTATGAAACAACCAACTTTTTAAGAGTGTAGTTTCCTCTATCATCACTTTTACTACCAATTGTTAGTTTCCAAGGTTACTAGTACCAATTAGCAGTTTCTTTAATTAGCTTAAATTACAAAAACCAAAAAAATTAAGGTTTTAAAATGTTTTAAATGTTTGTTTGTATTTAAAAGACACAATAATGCCATGTTTTTGATCTCATCCAAAAAGAAGCATTTACAGCTTAGTATCCTCCTTACACTGGCTGCCTGTTAAACTCCATTTTGGTTATAAAATATAATAAAGCTTTAAAAAATCTAGCTCCTGTTTATCTAACCAACATTGTGTCTCGCTACAATCCAACCCGCTCTTTAAGATCTTAAAACTCAGGGCTTCTGGTAGTACCCAGAATAGAAAACTAAAGGAGGTCGGGCCTTCTCATGTATGGCTCCTTAACTCTGGAATAGCCTTCCTGATGATTTCAGAGGCTCAGACACACTCTTTGTAAATTATTTTCTTTGTTCTCTTTTTCCACGTAGGGATCTAGAGATTGTGCAGCGCCATTGATGTGATCCAAAACCTGTGAAGAGATGATGCCAACCATCGAGGACTTCCAGGCCAACACATACACTTAAAGAGCCCCTATTATGGTTTTTTGAAAATGACCTTCCATGCAGTGTGCAACACAGTTCTAAGTGAATAAAACATCCAGCTGATGTTTAAATCTGAAAGTGCGCCATGTTTAAAAATATAGATTTTTTTAATAAAAGATTAGACTACTCGTTTGTCCGGATCTTTTGCCTGTTCGCATCGACGTAAAACAATACCAAATATGAAGTGCCGGATCCAGTAAAACATGAACGCTCCTTTCCCTTCAAACACTAGCGGAGAGCAGGTGTGTGTGGGACTGATCATGACTGAAGATGAGTGAACGTTCTGGTGATTAATGCAATAATCTACCTTGCAATGGGGGCCGTTTGTTAAGGGAAGTATCAGAAAAGACTACTGATGTATGGAACTTTGTCAGAGCTTGACAGGAACTTCAGTACACAGTTCATGGACCAGTTTCTTCCTCCATTTCACAAGTGTAAGTAAGTGTGATTAAAATGGTTGCCTCCTTGTTTTCTCTAGCTTGCAAAATATGCATCACATATCGCGTCTAAGGCCATGTTGAAAACACAGCGTGTCGCTTTGTTTAAGAATTTAAATGGGTTTATGAGCTCGAGATCCTCTGCGTTCGTCGGTGCCATGGCCACCATCAGCTGTTCCAACACACGTGCGGCGGTCAAGTTTCAAAATAGTTCAGCTTCCGCCACTGTGTGGATTAATACTGAATGTGTGTCGTTGTTATTACATATGGTTAAGAACAGAGCAATATGCTGGTGTTTAACTGCATTGCTTTACTGCACTCCTGCATTGGACTCACACATATACTCTGCACTCTGACTACTTCAACAATGTTGATGAGCCGCCATGGTGGACGTTTCTCTCTGTCTCGCGCTGAACGCAATCGACCAATCGCAATAGACTGAGTGATCGCACCAATCAGCGCAGATCAGCAGGGGTTTAGGAACAAATGAATAGCTGAACAAATCATATGGGAGAGCCTGAGGTAATTAGGTAAAAATAAATGCATATTATAAAACAATGAATGTGTTTTTAGACCTTGTATGCATATCAGCCTGTGGTTGCATATCAGCCTGTTGACATAACTAATATTTGATTGCAACTTTCACTTAATTTGACATAATAACTAATATCTGATTGCAACTTTCACTTAATTTGACATAATAACTAATATCTGATTGCAACTTTCACTTAATTTGACATAATAACTAATATTTGATTG
>CAIGQW010048592.1:0-10574 GCA_903798125.1 Danio choprae
ACACAGTGCTCAGCATAATTGAGTACACCCTATTGTGAACAAATATTTTTCTCCATTTCTCAGTGAATATGGGTAATATATATTGGTGCATTTGAGCACAACAGATTAATTAAACAGATATATTTATTAAAATAATATTTTAGTCACAGAACATCTTTAGAAATGGAAAGATAATACATTTAAATTCATGCAAAATATTGCAAAAAAAAACTACAACATTTCCACAAAATTGTATTTATTTTTTGTTTCTCTTGATTTTCGCTATTTTTGAAACAAATATTTAATATTTTTCTCTAACATAAATTTGGGCTACTAATTTTTGAACCATTATTGTAAGTTATTTTGTTAGATTAGCTCCAGATTTGGCTTTAGTACTGACTAAACTAATGTATATGCGCAAATATAATATTTAAAGCATCCTATAGAAAATATTCATTTAAATGAGAGATTTGTTGGGGTGTGTTCATATATGCTGAGCACTGTATGTACACTACACCTGTGTGTGTGTGTGTGTGTGTGTGTGTGTGTGTGTGTATACGTATATATGTATTTTTGATATAATTATTATTATTATGTTATTGTAATTTAATATTTATAACTTGCTATTTAGTCAGATGTAAATGATTATACTATTTATTTACTGTAGTTCTAATAATTTAATAGATTTTATATTTTGTTTTAATCATTTAATTATCGTTAAATGTTGGCTTTTGCTTTTGATCAGTAATAATGTATTAATTATAGTAATAGTTTTCATTACAAGTTTATACTTCATTACATTTATACTGCTTTATACTCCTTTGGTATTGGTCAGTCAGAGAATATAACTTACAAACAAATAAAAATTAAATAAAAAAAGCTTAAAAAGGGAAACAAATTCCAAGTAAAATCTCCATTAAATGAAAGCATTATGTAATGGTCTGTAATGCAAACTACTGGTTTATCTGTCAAGATTAATCGTTTTTTGCTGTGTAATTAATGTTTTAATGGGTGTGCTGAGGACTTTAAGCTGAATGTGGCAGCTTATTGTCCTAAACAATCTTTGAGGTGTGAATCAGACTAAACCAGGCTATCCAAACATGACAACTGAAGCAGAAGATGATTCATGTCTGGCTTTTGTTGCTCTCATTGATGCGCTTGTGTGGCAGTGTCTATTATATAACACACAGATCAGTGAAAATAAGATCTGGCGCCCTCTGCTGGACAGAGACTGATAGTGACTGGATTTAAAACCACACACGTCCGTCTGCAGTCCTGCTGTATTATGAGGACATTAAACAAATGGGATGGGTCTTAATGACTTCAAATTTTGCAAATGCAGTTGTAATAGTGTTGTGAGGTCTCAGAATTATAAGTATTATTATGAAAAAAAAAATACTGTCAGTTGAGCTGTTTACATGAAGAATTACAGTTTAAGTGTGTTAAAAAACTCCCTTTAGGATTTTATCTTTCTCTTTTTTTCTACAAGTTCTATTGATAATAATACTAGTAACAATAATAGTAAAATATGAATATTCTTACTTTATAATAATTTAATAATAGTGTATTGTATTTGTAATTATTAGTAATCATTTAAAAATATATATTTTACTTTTTAAATATTGTTGTGAATAAGGTTTCATTCATGATATAAAAAATAAATATTAATTAAAACTGTTAAGATGAGTAGAGCCATAGAAGCTGGCATGGCGTTAAAAGAAAGAAAATTAACTATTAAGGTATTTCACTTTCATTATATATATATTTTTTACTTTTAATTTGATAAATATTTACATAAATTTGATAAATCAAGCAAAATCACAGCGGTTCAACAGTTAAAACTTAAACATGAGCTTTAGCTGTTGAACCTCTGCAATTTGGCTTTAAGTCATCATTTATTAATTTAAACAGAACAAAAATAATTGTTACAGTATTTTGAAAATAACATGGATGTATTGTTTTCAGATCTTTGTTTTTTATGAGCTGGATCTGTTTCAATCCTTATCAGGCATGAGCTTTAGTTTTGAGCATCAAGTACAGCTTTGGTTCATATTGAAAGTTTAGCGTTTGAAATATTGCGTTGTAAGGCAAAGCCAATCAGAATTGCTGTTTGTTAGGGAGCAGGATTTGGACCAATGAGATTTCAGTGTGAGTGGAGCTACTCAGAATTGAAGATTTTTGGTGCGTGTCCACAAAATCCGAGTGTATTTTTTTCAAATGCTTCAATGGAAGCACCACATTTTTAAGTAGTCAGGAGTAACCAGCAGTGCGTAAGTTAAAACGTAGCCTAGTTGTGACTTAAAGGGACATTAAGTTACAACTTGCAGATTACTAAATATTTTTGTGTTGCAGCACTGAAAAACGTAACGCTACATTCCAACTCAAATTTAAGGCAGCCTCCCCCCATGTATAACGGTAGAAAAGAGATGACTGCGAGATTAGTTGACATTGAGGAGCTCGCGATGATAATGAAGAATGATCTCCCTCTACTCACAGCCTTCATTTTCTCATAAATCTCGCATCTGTTTGGTTTATGAAAGAAGGGTTTAATTTTCTTTCAAGGAGTGTTTTGTGTTAATTGTTTTCTTCATGATTGAGTTTTCTTCCTGCTCTTTTCTCTTTCATATGTAGGATATGAAAAAAAAATCAAGTTTAATGATAACTTTGTGTATTTTGCGTGCATTCACGGCTTGTGATGCAGTATGTGCGTCGTCTGTTATTAGTGACTGACTGTAATTTAATGTGCTATAAAAATGTAATTTATACGGTCATTTTCATAGGACAGTTATATATAGATGCATTAGTTGTAGAATTTTAAAGCAGTTTAACGATTTAAATGCTTTTTATTGGATATTACGCCATTCAATGCGACTGCGCATGACTTTACGGAGAGCTTACGACCTACTAACTATGGTTTGCCTTGAACATGTGGTGCAACCGAAGTGAGAACAAATTTAATTACAAACTGGCTAGTAGTTACTAAGCCCCTAGTGAGGACTTTACGTTCCAGTTTAAGAAAGAACTTACGACCAGCTGGTACAACCCTACCCAGCAGTTTCGGTGAGGAATTAAAAGGGTGAGGAATTAGTTTTTTTAAAAAGTGGCACTTCCTTTGACTGAAAATACTCTGCTCAAGGAAATAAAATGTTTCGGTGAACATACGCTAACAAAAATATATGTTAGTAATTCTGGTTTAGACTCCCTTTAAATCTTTGGATCAGTATTAATAAAAACGTTTTACGTCTCCTTACACCCTCCACCATGACCTGCAGTGGTCTTGAATAGGGCTGAATGATTAATCGAAGGAGATTTTTCATGCGCATTTTGTCAGTTAAACCGGCTCTGTAATCAGCTGTAAATCTTCAGCAGCTGCTTTCAGATAATTCACTGACAAGCTACGCAAATGTTCATGGACTATTTAATCAGCGAAATCCTGAAATTGAAGGAAATTGTTCTGCCCTTTGACAGCTGTTGTGTTGCTTCTCACTGAACAATGGCTCTGTGTTGATGCTGATCTGAAAGCGTGTGAAAATACCACATTTTATAACATGTTTTAGCTCCAAAACTTTATTAGTGACGTTTAATCAATAAAAGCAGTTAAATCCTCTGCTCTGTTTGATTTTCCACATCTCTTCTTTGCGGCATATTTGCAGTTTTGGGAAGATTTACTACTGATCACAGAGCCGTGTTTTCATGACAACATGCTCATGAAAATCGTAGCTTTTGCTGAATTTTCATTTCAATTAATCGTGCAGCCCTAGTTTTGAGTGTTTTGGCTAAAGCAGAGCCTGATGTTATTGTTGTCAGGTGAGTGATGTCCAGGGGCAGGCCGTGGGTGGGCCACAGTCGTCGTCTTCCTCTCTTGTTGCGCCGTCCTCCTCTTCGTCCCCCTCTTTGTCCCGCTCCACCTGCTCCAGCCAAGGTAATCATGTATGTATCGCGCTGCTGGGACGAGGGGGGGAAACACAGACGAAGGTTAGAAGTGAAGTGTGTCAATCAAAATTTCTAATCTGCCATTGGTCAGATAAAGAAATAGTGCCGCCCCAAACCTACTGAATCCTCGTATAGAACCGTTGCGATTAATTATGTAAAGAGTAAGTTGCTGCTTCTTCTGAGCTATGCTGATTATGTTAGAGCCATGTTCATTTATGCTAATAATATGCTAAAACATGTTAGCAATGTAAGCCATTTGTAAAAACAACCTAGAAACATGCTAACTCATATTAATTGCAGTCATGTTAGAGGCATGTTAGCAATGTCATTTTGTTGGCAAACTTATTAATTCATGCAAGCTATATGGTAAACAATGATAATGTTAACCATGTTGTAAACATGCAACGCTAAACATGCTAGCATAATGGCAATTTAATTAGCAATTTGTTAATCATTTTTAACATACTATATGAAGAAAATGCCCTTAATGTGCTACTTCATGTTAGAAACATGCTTGCAGCAATGCAATTCATGTTAGCAACATTTAACATGTTAGCATGCTAACAGTAACAAGTTAATTAATGCTAGCCAAATGATAAACATGTTAGAAGCATGCAAAAACATGTTAGTTGCATGCTAAAATGATTAGCAAGATGTTTACAGCCTAACGTTTTGTGTTAGCATGTTTGCATCATGCTAGCTATGTGCGAATATAAGCTAGAAACAAGATAGCCACATGTTAATTCATGCTAGCCAAATGGTAAACATGCTAGCAGCATTTTAAAACATGATACCTATACTGTAAAATGGGGTACAATATGCTAAACCACAAAACAAGTTAATTTGAACTTTATGATTTCATACAGTAAAGTTAAAATCTATAAAAAAATGTATACAATATATTGCAAATCAATATGTAGTTACCGTGACAGGCCTATCTGCAAATTATGAAGAATATATTAAAAAAAAGAATGACACACTTCACCTTTAAACCTAAAGAAACGTCCCTCTGATGGCATGACATATGTTTAGCCTGCTCTTCGTTCTGTCGTTTGTCGCTTGTTATATTTTTTGCAAGATTATCCATTCTCATTTATCAATGTTTCTTCTTCATTACATGATGATTGTAAATCAAGCTTTCTCCGTTTTCTTTGCACGAGTGATCTCTAAATCTCATTTTATTCCCATTTCTGTTGAGTTACTCCTGCATGCTGACTTATTGCAGCTCATAATTACATTTCAGAGATTTGGTGCGCCCATTTCTGCACTGCAGATAAAATAAATCAAGTTACACCAGCATCCCTCTCTGGTTTGTCCTCACATCTTGGCTTTGAATGAATATAAAGGGCATCCATTGCTTACACTTGCAGTGTCAAACTAGCCTAAATGCTCAAATATGGTGTGGTTAATTTGCATTTGTTGCTCTAATGCTGATTGGGCCTGATTTATAGAGCATTTGATCTCCATATTTGTCTCTTGAGTGTTAGTTACCAGGCAACAGCCTCGGGTGCTTTTGATAGACTTTCCATTTTTTGCAAGCGGCATCTAAATATTCAGCGTTACGCACTCTTAAAATGTGATTTCTACAATGTTTTCTCAAATACTAATGGAATAACACTGCCCTCCTGCATAAGTTGCATCATTTATGCATCATCAGGATTTTTCGATGTGTTTTTAAAATGGAACACACAGGTTATATGGGATTTTTTAATATAAGATTTTGTGTGATTTTTATTTATTTTATTTATTTATTTATTTTTTATTTTGGTAATTTGCATGCAAAATTTAATTTTATTGATTGAGTTAATGCATAATCATGTTATTAATTAAATCAGATCATCACAATCCCTTGTCATCATCACCATATTGAATATGCGCTGTGTAAACAAAGCTTCAGTGGCTGTAGTAACGTTTGGTTTTCTATCTATTTACGTTTCAGAAATAACTACTTGTAAAGAGAAAGCTTTTATAACCAAAGATATATTAACTCCTGTGGATTCTACACTTACCCAGAGATGCTATGATGTTTACAGCTCAGCATGTGAGGTCGGCCCGGAGGTCGGTTGGTGTTATAGCACAATTAATTCATTAATATTGACGTTCCAACAAAAACAAGTCATCATTGGTCCATTTTTGCAGGTGCAAACTCAAATTGATTCCGGTTTGTCTTCAGAGGTTACCATTGTGAGCAGGTTGGTTGTGTTAAACTTCTTTTTTGCTTCTGCTATACCCAAAAATGTACTCTACGCAAAAATATAATGCTTTGGCTCTTGTGCACACATGCTGAACAGTTATGACTATGATTGGCTCTACTGATCGCATGATGTTCTTCATCAAGTGCTTACACTGATACAAGATGATTAGATGATCCATCTATGAGCAAATTTATAAGCAATCCTCTGACAGATTAGCTGATTGAAAGCTTTACAAGTGCTCTGTGAAGAGCATGAAGAGATGAGCTTTGTAGCCAATCACAGTCATATCTAATAAGCACTTCAATTAGAACTGTGGCAAAAAAATTTTTGGGGATTTTTCAGATCTTAATATTTCCAAAATGCTTTACTGTTCTTTCTTGAATCAAATCTGAGCTTCGTTTCTAACATTAGATGGTGCTTTAGGCTAGTTGTAAACAGCAGATGTGGTATTTGGTGGTATCAAAGTGGTATTTGTAAGGAATTGAAGGCAAGCAGAGTATGAGTGTTTGTAAAGTTTACAGTGCCATCTGTTGGTAAAAACTTAGCTTAGAATCAATTCAAAAGAAAATAGCGATGGTTTTTGCAGAATTGATTTCTCAAATGATTTTTCACCACAACTCTAATTTGAACACAATGACCAATTCGTAGTGTTCTTGTATACACCCAACAGTGCTTGAAATGCAAGCATGCTGGTATCATCAATTTTTTATTACTGAAAGGTACTGAATTTTGTACTTTTGGCAACCTTAATTTGTTTGTAGATATCTAATCAATAACATGTTATGTACAAGAGTAGGCTATTGACCAAACTCTTGATTTTCTGGTCAAAAAAGTTCCCTATAACTTAAATGAAATAGTTTTAGTATTAAAATAAGTTAAGTAAAATAATTGCCCATTGTTGCAACTTTCAGTCCCTGAGGACAGCAGAGTACAGATTGTTAATGATGTTGAAATACTGTACATTTAAGATTGCTAAACCAAGTTGAACCAAAACCAATGTTTGTTTTTGATTCCACTATAGCTCCTGCTGCTGTGAAGAAGAGTGGAAACCTTGGACCACAAGTCTTTCGAATCTCATTGTGCCTCCTTCCTTGCTGTCCTACACTACCATCAAACAAGAGTTTACCAACCAACTTTCTGCTCGCATCTGCCAGTCTAATAGAGTAGAATCAACCCCAGTACCTTGCAAAACCACATTTCTGGAGACCACAGATCAAGGCAGCCCTCAATCTGGAGATGGGTACTTTGAGATGACGCTAGATGACACCAACGAGATCATGGGTTGTTCCTCCTCATCTATCATTCAGGAAACAAGATCAGAGGACATAAAGGAATCTGCTAGTGATCATGTAAAAATGGTGGTTTGGGGTCTTTGTATCTGTGCTGGAGAAGGGTTGAGGCAATGGCCATCTTGTTTGGTGGCAACGGACAGCTCTTTTGTGCTTTTCCACACACACACAGAGGAACCAATGAGTGACTTAATGGAGAACCTTGAGATAGCCTTGGTTGTCCCATTTACCAACATCGAGACCTTTCAGTTTGATATTCCAGAGGTTTGCCTTTCATTGAAGGTGAAATCAAGCAATAATCTATGGTTCTTTTTCTCAGGCACCCAGAGTCTAAAGGAGATCCACTCTTACGTTAGTCTTCATGTGGACCAAACTAAAGAGCAAGTTTTGAACTCCTCTAACACTCAGACTTTCATTCGACAGTTTCTGAACTCTTGGGACTTTGAGGAAAGTGACGGCAACGTGAAAGGTGGACATTTGATCCATTTTCTTAATTTAGACTCATCTACCTCGGACAACAATGTCTCCAATGATCCACAGTTTCCAAAGAACTCAGATGTTTTATCCCAGATTGGCTTGTTTGACGACCAAACCTCCAATCCCATGATCCTCTTCTTGACCTCTCGGCACCTCTGTATCCTCAAGATAGACTTTGTTGCTCTTGCATTACGGGACTCTTTGGAAGCAAACATAATGCGTAGCTGCTCTAAAGTAATCCGTATCCCGCTCTCGTTCACTCTTCTTGACCCGAAGCAGGGATGCTCATGTAAAGCTGTCTCGAATTCTCGCCGTTTTTATGATGACCATGTCCTGGAGCTAATGGCAGGTTATGAACAGCTGACTGTTGTTTTTGCCCTTCCACAAGAAAAGTTCACATTTCTGAGAGAGTTCACGAAGCTTCGGTCCAATCTGAGGGAAATTAAGACTATCGCCCTTCAGCAAACCAAGAAAACACACTTGAAAATGCACAATTGTCCCACTCCAGCAACAACTACCCAAAGAGTACCTACCAGCAGGTAATGGAGTTGATTGCTAGTTTTTTTTAATATAGGATAGCCTGAATGCCATTTTAGCCTAAATCCTCACCTGGAATGTAACTTAAAGGTTGTAGGTTCAATTCCTGCAAAAGCTTTCAGCGATTGTGCCCTGTATAAAGAAATTTCAGCAAGAATATTCCAGACTATTTGTACGCTAGCTTGCAACTACTGTCAGTAACTTCAATGTCCACCAATTGGAACTTAGTAGTATTCTTCATGTGGACTAAACTAAAGAGCAGCTTTTGACCTTCTCAATCGTCACCTGGAATGTAACTAAAAGGTTGTAGGTTCAATTCCTGCAAAGGTCTTCAGCGTTTGTGCCCTGTATAAAGAAATTTCAGCAAGAATATTCCAGACTATGTGTAGGCTAGCTTGCAACTACTCTCAGTAACTTTAATGTCCACCAATTGGAACTTAGTGGTAGTCTTTGTGTGGACTAAACTAAAGAGCAAATTTTGACCTCCTCTGCTATGTTCTGAACAATTCTAACCATAAACCTAAACTGTCACTTGGCATGTAATTAGAGGGTTGTAGTTTCAATCCCAGCGAAGGCCTTTAGCAATTGTTTATTTTTGAAAGAAATTATGAGATGCCCTTCTTTGTGAAGTTTGCCTGTTAGCGTGGGTGTACTCTAGGTCAGTGTGACCACCAGCTCTGCACATTTACCATGTCTCCTTAATCAAAGACACCTGATTCACATCATCAGCTCATTAGCAGAGACTGTAAGACCTGTAATGGGTGTGACAGACAAAGGAGACATCCAAAACATGCAGTGCTGGTGATCCTCCAGGAACTTGATTGAGAAACACTGCTCTAGGTCAGTGGTGCCCAATCCTATTCCTGGAGATCTACCTTCCTGCAGAGTTCAGCTGCAACCTTGATCAGGCATACCTGTCTTTAATTAACAAGTGCTCCTACCTAGTTGGTTTAGTTGTGTTTGCTCAGGGTTCGAGCTGAACTCTGCAGGATGGTACAGTAGATCTCCAGGAACAGGATTGGGCACCCCTGCTCTAGGTATTTGGGTTTTCTCCAACAGACCAAAGACATGCAGATTAGGTAAATTGAAGGTCCTAAATTGTCCCTACCCTACGAGTGTACATGACTTGTATATGGATTCATTGGATCTTGCTAATTAACTCTAATCCAAACTTTACAGATTTACATTTTTACTGGATAAAAGACAAGCAGCAGAGTAGAGAAACATCCCACTAAATGACTGCTCGTTTCCATTAAGGCTGCATTGCTTTTTAGCCATTTTCACAGTATATACACACTTCTTTTTTCACAGCATTCCTCAGGAAGTGCCAAGGCCCCATCTGACCCTTTCTCTGCTGTATCCAGCCAAATCCCTCATTCAGCAGCTGATGGAGGACAACCAGTGTCCCTCACACCTCTCGCTCTCCTCCTCATTACTTCTCATCTCGTCCCTCAAGGGAGACCAACTTGTTCACTTCTTCCACGACAACATTGCAGAGGCAAGTCGCTTGTGCAATTCATTTCTTACCAGCAATGTGGATGTGTAATTAGTTACAAAGTAATTCATAGATTAAGTATTGGAGTAAGTAAGGGATTACTTTAGATTTTTAGGTAATTTGATTAGTTAATTATTATATAATCACCTTAAATACTGTACATATATTCAATTATTCTAATTATTAATTCAGTGAAGCAGAGTAATATCAATTTTCCAAATAAGTTGAACTAAAGAACATTTATCATTTATCAAGACAAATGCAATCCTAAATTAAAGCTGCAAGCAGCGATGAAAGGGACCTCGCACCCGGGCTCACCGCCGCCCGGTGGCCTCAGGATGACAGAGATCAGCGGGCAATAATAATTTAAGCCGATATATATTAAAAACCCGAGAAAAATCACAGATTTTTGCCAAACTTCCTTCTGTCAGCAGGTGGCGCTATGACTGAGACTCAATATTGGCACGTAGATGTCTTCAGGAGAGCAATCTCATCGAACCTGTGCATTTTCAGGCAGATCAGATATTGTTTGGTTGAGTTATAAGTGTTTCCTCCTCCATGGCAAAGCATTGCACTTTCTCAGTCCGCCACGGACACGCCCCTCGCCGAAAACTCTAGATCCTCACAATTTAACATCACAAAGGCCTTTGGACTAAACTAACGGAACAT
>CAIGQW010048597.1:0-11705 GCA_903798125.1 Danio choprae
ATATATATATATATATATATATATATATATATATATATAAAATCTGGCAAATCTGAGGCTAAATTAACTCTAATAAAACATTGTCACTATCCATGATGCATATTATTGCATTATTGTATAGTGATATGCTGTGAAAGTATAAAATAATACCCCTAATAAACTGCTTTAACGCCCCTAATAATAAATAATAAAAGTCCTAATCTAATTTAAAAATAACTAAATATACTAAAACTCTTTTCCAAATTAAACACATAAAACCATTTTAAAAACATCAACATAGTTCATATAACCTTAATGCTTAAAATGTCCTTTGACTACAACAATGTTTAGACATAATTGTTTCTTAATTAAAATTCATGCCCCATATCTTTCTTTAAAAAAACATGTCTCTGATCCCCTTCCCCCTACTATCCAAACAAGACAGATTTTTCTTTGCTCAGAAATCACGGATCGAGCCTCTAAGATTAAGTCATTTGACACCGCCACTGAGAGACAGCATAACAGAAGACTCTGATCAGGCTTAACAAAGAGCCTCCTCAGTCAGACTCCACCCTACCCTGCCTCACATTAAACCACCACAAACCTCCATCACCCTCCAACAATACTGTCCTTCAAAAAGCCACATTAAAAGAATGCATTGTTTCTGCACGCATCCTCATGCAATATTACTGTGGGTATAAAGACGATGAATTCATGATGAGGTGTCAGGTGTTTGGGCAGACATACTGCTCTGTGATCCTTCCTTCAACACATCACATCTTCAAA
This sequence comes from Danio choprae, assembly GCA_903798125.1. NCBI lineage: Eukaryota > Metazoa > Chordata > Actinopteri > Cypriniformes > Danionidae > Danio > Danio choprae. Next base: position 766 of record CAIGQW010048597.1, read on the forward strand.
GACATTTCCCATGATGCTGCAAGCCTCAACCAACCACATCTATCGCCAGCACAGGTCCACTGAGCAAAGATTAGCATGTGCTTGCCCTTCCCCCACAGCTCTCTCAGCGCATCCCCACACCGTATTATATATGGCACAAGGCCAGGCATGTCATGTTTAAACGGAAAGCCATTCAACACTTTTGTCACAAATACTGAAAGCCATTAAATACAGGCAACAGATGCGTCTTCCACAAATACACATAATTGGGAGTTAAATTAGGAATGCTTTTTATGTTCCAGTTAAATCAATTATTTAAAAAAAAGGATAAATGAAAACTGCAAAATTGATTAAGCTGAAGAGAGAATTTTATTCTTTTTAACATTTCATAGGCCTTACAAACAGACAATGATCACTGTGAAAAATTGTAGTTTTCTGCTGTTATCCATTATTCCATAAAAACGTAACATTGAAAGTTTTATCATATTAATACAGAACATTATGCTCTATTTTTAAAGTGCTCAGCATAAACGAGTACACCCCATTTGAAATGTAAGATTTGTATCAATTTCTCAGTAAATATGGATCATTTTTATTGCTTTTTTTTACCAAAGCTATTTTATTAAAGGAGGTAATCATGCAGTTTCTGCATTCAGGGTTACTTACAGTGTTAAAGAGTCAAATTCACATGCAAATCATAGGCCAAAAACAGAGAGATCTGCACATATGACAGAAATTCTTTGTCAAAAAACATAATTCTTGGTTGGTGCTATTTTTGGAAAGTTTTTTTCTTATTTTAAACATGGCTCTAATTGATGCCATTAAGGGAGGAACTTCTTATATGACCATCTTCCATGGTAATGAGAAGTGAATGTTTTGCCTTTTATTTACAGAAATATCACAGGTTGTACTCTATCGCTAAGTCAAAATGTGCTCTGCTTTTTCTGGAAAGAATCGCAAAGCTGTAGCTTTTTCCTATAAGTATTAAAAAACTAAAGACTTTTCTGAGAAAATATTGAAGCATTACTACTCTATAGGTACTAAAGATTAATATGAGATTGGGAAAAATAAGCAAGATCCCTCTATAACAAATGAAACTAAATCTAATATTTTGTATAGTTTTTTTCCTCTTATTTACAATATTATTTTATGTTTTCTCCTAACACATTTATTGGGGTGTTCATTTTTCATTATTTTGTTAGAATAGTTCCAATTTTGTATTTAGTACTGACAAATCGAACGCAAAAGCAATAAACCAGATTTGCACAAAAATGTCAAGGTACAGGTTTCCATAAAGTATTCATTTTAAAGTATGTATTGTGTTTAGAGTGAATGAAGTGTTCTTTCAAAAGCATTACAATTCAAAACTATTCTAATCTTTTTCACCAGTACTTTGTATAAATTAAGTGCAACTTTGTGACCTTTAAATCTACGGGGAGAAAAATAGAAGACCACTTCATTTCCAAGAATGCCATTAACTGTTGAATTTCTCTCGAGTCAGTTAGTTCCACTTCCTGTCGTTTCCACAGACATTCACAACCATTGCCTACCATGATATTTTATGATGCTAAAATTCCATTCCTTCAAATTCAGCGCAGGAGAGCTCTATTATAAAAACCCTAGGCTTGAATAAGATGCTCAAAACAAGAAAGACATCCATCTGTTATGATTGCTGTTTGTGCAGAGGGCATTCTCATCTTAAGAGACACTTACCGATTGTTGCAGGGTGAAGAGTCTCTCTCAGGCACAAAACTAGAAGAGAAAAACAAAGAGAAACAAATGAGAACATCACGACTGCACACAGAGAACACTCTAATCTGTCCTTCCTTGTTAAAGAGCGGTAAGCATTTTGCTCAGAAATTAATATAGTGTTTAATGTGAGACTCTCAGATTTACATTCACATTTAGTCAGACCCTTTGTCCAATGCGACGTACAATTGAAGAGGCGATACAACAAGAAGATACACACAAGAAATGCTAATTATACAAAGGAACTGTTTGTGTTTTCTTAGAAGCAAGTGCTAGATTTGGGGGGGAGAGTGTTATAAGAAGAGAGTTTCTACAGGTGGTTTGTCAAGCCCACTCACCTGTGTGAAGCTCACTTCATAAACGCACAATGTTTTTTCTTTGTTTTTGGTGATGTTGAGTGATCAAAAGAAAGTGTCTGGTGCATATGTGCAAAACTGGTGCAAGTGTCGGTTAAAATGACAGAGAGATGAAAGAGTGTGCACAGTAAATTTACCAGTGTTGATTTACTGGTGTTACAACAAAGTGTTAAAAGAAAGTGTTGCGTCAACGCTATACAGATTGAGTTTAACACCAGAAGCGTCAGTTTTGATTAAGAGTTGGTGTCATTTTATATCGTTGCAAAGGCAACTCCTTAAGCGTTAACCAGGCCACACCTCCATTAACGTGCAGACATCCTTTTGATTCAAGCAGACCACATACAGACGCCATTTCAAATCCTGCACGTGGAAGAAATTTGGTAAGTGTAATTTATACATGTAATTATACAGATTCATTGTGTAAATTGAATATGTTTTTGTATCTTAGTTTAATATTTTTTTTTCATAATGATCAGTATATCAAGCATTTCACAGCCAAATAATTCAGACGTGATTTTTATTAGCCCATATCAGCCATTTTATGAATCATGTAAAGCCAAACTTGTAAAGTAAATGTAAAGTAAACTTGCCGTAGCTTATATTAATATTAATTCTCGCAAACGGCGATTGCTTTATTTATTTATTTACCATATGCACATGTCTGGACATGAGCACAGTGTATAGTTAGCCTCGCGCGCAAAGGCCGCCGTCCATTTTAGCAGGTATTAAGGTGAACTATCGCGTGTGGATTTCTTGCAGTGTTCAACAAGTAAATGTACACAATTCAAAGATAGCGGCTGAACTACTATAACTTGTTTTGATGCAAGGTTTATCCCTGGATTCCTGCTGAACGGTCGCCGACTGACCGTGGATCGGTGACAGTATTCGCTGTTTAAAAGTACAGTGGTTTTAATACTGCATAGTTAAAGCAGCGTTAGACTTTTTTTAAACGTTGTGGAATATGGTTAATATGATATAAACACACAGTTCTCGACTTCCGATGAATGAAACGACTAGTCTACATTATCGACAAAAACTGTTGTCAGATATTTTAATGTGAGGGCATAATCTTACGTGAATGTAAGAGATTGCAATAACAAGGTTTAGCCGTCAAGGCGCTATAGCTTAAGACAATACAGCTGTCAGTAAACAGAAGAAGTCAGCGCGCGTAACGGTAGTCAGAATGAATGCACAAACTGAGACGATAAAACGTTTTATAAAACTCCCTCCAAGATACCATTGTCATGTAAGTGTGCTGCAAAACAACTAGCGTTAACTTTAAGTTGTCCTTATTTATATAAAAAATATTATTATAATTATTTATTCTTACAATTTTTAGTCCAATTGTATTACATAAACCCAGTATGATGTGTTTCTTTCTCTCCACACCAAGAGTTTAGAGGTAAAGACAATGCTTGTCAAAGCACAATATCGAAACCAAAAGAAGTTCATAAAAATCCCAGAGGCTTGCTTTGATTTATTTCTAGCAGAGGGTGAGTGATATTATATAATATAATATAATAAATATAATATATTTAGTAAAAAAAAAAAAATCTCTGTCATGTGCATTATTAAATGTGAATAAAGCATTTAACAATAATATTTATTTTCCCTCCTTTGCAGTGAAAGAAAAGTTTGCATTACCACAAGATCTTGTAATTACAGTTACAGAAGAAACTGGTACAGAGGTGGACAAAGATGTGTTTCCTGATCTAATGAGCACCAGTGGACTGCTTCTTGTCATAAATGCTTTAAATGACAGTGGTGAGTGATAACAGTGGAGCTATTGAATGATGTAAGATGTATCTAAGTGAATGCTGCCAATTTTCAGTACTTCACCATATTTTTAATGTGTGCAGTGTTGATGTGGGTAGAAATATAGTCCCAAAATGTAAACTAGTATTGAATGTTTTGTTTTTTGTTTTTTACAAGTACATAGACCTGTTTGTTTATTTTGGTCCAGTGTTAAATTAACCTGTTGCCTATTAAATCCAGTTTTAACATTAACAGGACCCTCCACACCTCAATCTTCAGCCAGCTTTGATACAGATACACTCTCTTTAACTTCAAAAAGCAGTGAGGACAGTGACTGGTTTAGTCCAAAACGATTTAGAAAGGATGAGGATGAGGCTTCACAAAACTCACAGGCCAGAGACGTGAGTGCAAGTACACAATTTGGGGGGTTTACTTGCAGTATCATAACCTTAAGCTTTACATAATCAGTTCCATTAATTTATTTATTTCATAGTACTGATCTTTTCCAGATCAGGATTGCAGTTAAACGGCATTTTTAATGTTCCTGCATTTCTTTATAATAGGATGTTAATGCTTATTTCTTTTTGTAGTTGATCAAACAAATTTTAAAGACAAGACAAGGTGGAGCAAATGTGCTGAGAGAGTATGAAGAGACAGGGACAATCATTGATGAGACAAGAAAAGTCATGGTGAACATTCTAGTAGCCCACATGATGGAGACAGAAGGGTAATTATCAAAAACATTATTTTTTTGTGGTTATAGCAGTATACAGTACTGAAATGGATCAAAATCTTTTATCAAAGTATTAAATCTATTGTACTACACCCATTCTTGTCTTAGGCCAATTTTGAAAAACATTTTTTGATACTTTTTTTGTTGACTACTATATAGATTATAAGTTGTATAGTGTAAAGTTGAGTGCTAGAAATGTATTTTTCCTAATCTTTTAAACATTTAATTGAACTAATTTTAATAACATTTGATAATTCTCATCAATGTTAAGTAACATTGAGTACTCCTATTCTTCAGGAGAGTTCCCCACCGCCTTACCAAGAAGAAGTATGGTTTGGGAATTATCACCTTGTTTCCCTCACTCAGAGATCCCCAAGGGAGGACTGGATATGTAAGTTCTTGTCTGTCATCAGAAAATCATAAAAATCATTTTTTTTAATGGAGTGTTAAATGTTGAGTCTGAATTTGTGTCATTTTGTCAGGAACATTTTTATGATGGCCAGAAAAACTCTGGATTCTTGTTGTGGCGACTCAAAACCGTACAAAGGGGGACAAAATCTTCTGGAAATAAAGAGGATCCTAAAACAGAGGAAATGGGGGGTCCTTTGCTTGACAGACAGCTGTGTCACCATGAAGATCAGCTGGACAGTGATCAAAGTCTAGAGGCCATCTCTCTGATGAATCATACAAGCGATCGTGAAGTCATCATGCAGGAGATGAGGGCAACATTTGAATACAGACAGCGTCTTGTGCATGATCCAGAGAAATCCACCACTATTCTTTCGTTTTTTCCTCGATTTCTGGATACAAAAGGATTGGTATGAATTGTCTTTTAAAATATTTTATTTAAAAATCTTTTAAAATTTAATTGAAATGTTAGTTTCGCAGATGTGGTGAAATAGTGACCATCACATTTAGCTTGTAATATTTTACAGTAATGTAATGTTTTCTACTGTTTCTCAGATTCTCCAGGACTTTACACTCCTGTTTGGGTCAGAAACGGCTTCCAGGCAGTTGGAAAGGTGGCCAACAGCTTTCAAGTCAAAGGTTATCAAGCTAGCAGGAACCTTGACATCCACTCCACTGCTGAAAAGATTGCTGTCATCTGCCAAACAGAACAAAGAAAGCAGCGAGGCAGAGGATTCCCCAGGTACAGATCTAACGGATGTAATGATTTTGCACTGAAAATCTTTTGAATGTTATTTTACTGTGCATATTTAACTTTATACTTGTCTTTTTCAGAGTGGGACAGTGACATATCATCCTTTCTTCTGCTTCTGCATTTTTTGTCGCCACAAGTTTCTGGAAGAAAGAAAGTCCCGAAGATGAGCATCTCACAGGCAATTGACCATCTGGTGGTTTTTCAAAAGGTAGGTAACTGGTGCGATGGTGATGATACAAGGGCTATAGACATTATACCTTCAATTAATACATTAACTTCTCCAGTTATTAATACACTATCAGATAAGCATAATATAAAATGCTTGATTTATCAAATTATCTAAACCTAAACTGAAATTAAGCTTATTGGTGCTTGTATAATTTGTGTGTCTTTTGATCTTAGTGTTCAGTTGAGCTAAACAGACTCAAACTATGACTGATGCACATATTGCCAGCAAAGCCAGTTCTATAATCAGTTGTGAATTTGAAAAATCAGGGTTATATGTTCTGTTTGTTCAGTAACCTCTAGGGATGTCTTTTCTTTGGTTTATTTGGACTTAACCTGCGAGAGCGTCCTCTGGCCTTTGTCAGAGATTTACAACTGATCACAGAACTGCTTCTCTGACAAAATGACACATTTAAATCACAGCTTTTACAATATCGCAAGATTAATTTCATGTTGATCGTGTAGTTATAATGTTAACTGAAAATGCTTAATTTGCCTTTTTTTTTTTCCTCAATCAGGCATGCCGGAGTATTCAGGAACACCTCGAGACAGAAGAGAATCGTCAACCTTATATTCTTGCCATAGGAAGCAGCAAGGAAGCCATCAGTCAGTTCTTCATTGTGCTTGACAAAAAGCTCATCCCGTGTCAAGAATCCTCTTCACTAGCGTGGCTGTATATATTTTGTGCTTCGTAACCTGCCATCACATTTAAATTCATCCTTGATGAACATACATCTAATTTCTTTATTTTATTCTGAAGATGGAAAAAAGTATGGCATGGACAAAATACTTGGCCCATTGATTGATGATGTTAAAGTTCTTGAGCAGAAGGGAATGAAGGTGTCTTTTTCTGAGGAGCCCATTTTTGGTACAATTGCTCAAATTACTGGGGATAACCTGGGTCTAAACAATATTCTTGGTTATGTTGAATCTTTTTCTGCAAAACATTACTGCAGATTGTGCCTTACTGACAAGGTGTTAGCACAGGAAGTATTTAGCGAGGATGATCCAAGGGTGATTTTGCGTAACCGAAACCAAAATGAGAAGCATTACAAGTATCTTGCTGACAACCCCCATGAAAACTCCTGTTATGGTATTAAAAGAAACTCTATACTCAACACGTTGACTTACTTTAATGTATCTGAGAACTTTGTGCTGGATATTATGCATGATATTCTGGAGGGAGTGGCACAGTATGAAGTAAAACTGCTTTTTGAATATATGAGTTGCAATCTAATACCTGGTGATTCCATTCCTCAAAGACTGTATGCCTTCAACTATGGTTTTTTGGACAATAGCCTATCACTGGGAATCCTGTACATTGAGGGGTATTGAATCTGGTCCTGTTTCAAACGAGTTGTTGTCTGACCTTGAAAAGTGTGATTTTATTTCAGAGCAACTCAACATTGATCTCTCTAGTGAAGTAACTATCACTCCTTGGGTGAAATGTCATGGTACGGAGTATCGAAAAAATCTTGTTTGCTTAGATTTGGTTGAGGATGTACCAGTCTTTGGAAAGATTGTTCAAATTTTGATCAAGGATGGAGGTTTTTTTTTGGTCTCTTGTATGGAATCAGAGTTTGTTGAACATCTCCATGCTTTCAGGGTTTTTGCACAAGAGCACAGCCTTGTTCTCAAAAAAAACACAACAATTGTTTTACTACAAGCCATTTGATTTGCAAATGGCATATGGCAATGACAGTTTATTTTATATTGTTTTGGACTGTTACTTGTAAAGTAATTTGATTGGTGGCTTGGTGTTCCATGTTGGAATAAAATTTGAAAAGAGTAATGTGAAATGTGTTTTCTTCAGTTTATTTTTTAAATTTTACAATTTATTATTTTTAAATTAAAAGTATTTTTATTTTAGAAGTCTTAAGTTATCCAGTTAAAAAAAGTAACATTTCTTTAATAGTTCTAATTTAAGTGATGTAATATTTGATTCCTATAAGCTTGAATTAATTGTGAATTATTTAAAAAAAAAAAATCAAAAAAACTCCAGAACAGTGTAGGATTTTAACTCTGCCAGAGTTTCCAACAAAGTTCCTCCTAGCTCTGTAACAGTGTTGCTGTTATCTGCATTGGTGTTAATACGTCACTCTTTTAGTGTTAATATTTTGACACTGTGTTGGTGTTAAAAGAGGCAACACTTTTGAAATTGTTAAATTAACACTTTGCGGGTGGTTCCCATATATACACTTTTAAAGTGTTGAAATTAACTCTATTGGTGTTAATTTTCGGATTTCAAATTTACTGTGTGTTTTCTAAAGGTGGTTTGTCAATCCCACTCACATGTGTGAGTATAATGATGTTATAAATAAAAATGACAACTGAATAAGATGAAAGCAATTGTATTTAAAAAAATAATAACACTTAAAGATTTAAAGTTTTATCAGGAGACCCCATACACTAGGTTAACATTTCCCATAAAATGCATTGCAGTGTCTGATCTCTTCTCACAGAACTGTGTCTAAAAGTACAGCCACTATATGAGCCGCGCATTTGATTGACATGTCTGTGACAACTAGCGTTTAAAGAAAAACAGGAAGCTAGTTTCCACCGACATGCCTCACTCTTTTACTCAGTTTGGAGCGGAGAGTTGATTTGCGTGCCATGATTACTGAGCACCAGCTCACAAAGAGCCTGATTCAATCAGCAGTGCCACTGCTCTGGCACGCTCTGCGGAGGAGGAATAGGGGCGTCCCGTACAAGACAAGTGATGCAGAGCAGACTCTCCATCTCTGCTCTCCTCCTGACAGTGTCACTTGTTGTCCTGTGGGGGTGCTTCTACACACAAGCAGATGTTTTCCATTAGATAAAGACCGATAATGACACTGCACATGTCCCTCACAGACTTGGGTGACTTTGGCAGCAATTTGTAAAGCTAATTGTGAAAGTGTCCTATAAATGTATCTATTTCCTAAGGGATATGCGTCTTCTAGACGGGCCGAGACGAACAATAATCAGATCTGATGTGAAGTGACACAGTCACACCCTATTTTCTGCACCTGCCCCAAACACAATGGGGAAAAAATTCCCATTAGCTGTAATCGACTGAGAAAGACAAGAACATCTTTGTTTGAGAGCTCCCAGTGAAATAGAGGCTTCAAGGCGTATGACTAATGAATAATATGGCATCAGATGTTTAGGAAAATGGAAACATGAATGACAAGGAGTTGTTTACACAGTTGCACATCTTTTTTGGTATCTGGCTGTCAGATGCCGCTCTTTCAAACGCAGTTCAACAGCTATTCAGCAAATCCACAGTGATAAGCAGAGTAAGAGGATTCAGCTCGGACAGATGGAAAGAGGAAAGGCTGAGTGAGGAAGAGAGGAAATATGTACACACTTGTTCTGTTTTGAAGAAATACTTCATCCAAAAATGAAAGAACATCATTTAATGTTTCAACCTCATGTTTTTCAAAACTTGTTTTTCCACCTAGGGAACACAAAGAAAGAAAACAAAAGAAAAGAAATATAGTAATTGTATTTTAATATTTAAAAAAGTGATTCATTGGATTTACAAAAATGTTTTAAGGTGGTTTAAGTGGTTGCAAACAATTTATATGGGCTGAATTTAAACAAACAAATTAAGTTGAACATTACTAAATAAATTTTTTTGTTTAATAATAAATTGTTTGCAACCACTTACCTTAAAAAAAATTTTTGTAAATCCAATGAATAATATTTTTCAGTGTACCATATGTAAAGTTAAGATGCAAAAGCCTCTGAGTGCATTCTGAAGTTTTCTTCTAAAATTAGCATTTTTCTCAGCTTTGTAGGTCCTGACTCCTGCAATTTCACTTTTATGGTGATGAATATGTTATTTTCATTGGCTTTAAAGTAAAATAACTGAATATAAACACAGGAAGATGAGTGTCAGTGTTCGTCCGCGTCATCCTTTGTTTATGTCATGTGCTTTCTTTGTCTTTCTCCCGCCACCGTCAATGTTAATCTGTTCCACCTGCGTTCATTCCTTGTGTCTCTTTAGCGTAATCATCCCTCCATCCATTTATACCCTTTCGTCTGTGTCCATTGTTGTCCGGTATTTTGAATCGTGTGGGTCTCGTCCTGTCTTCCCGTATCCAGTATATGTTTCCCGTAAGTGTCAATAAACCCGTTTTTGTAATGTCTCTCCATCTCCGTCTCGTTCTGTCACCATCCGCCCTCCGGGCGTTACATAATACCGGACCCAAAAATAGCGGCGTGTTTTCCCCCGATTTTCTTTTTATAGTCTTTTTGCCCCTCAGTGTTTTATTTTCTCCCTTCCATGTTTTCCTGGTCCCCACCCACCTTCCCGTTCGTCATCACCGCCTGCTGGAGCAGGGGGAGAGCAGCCCTGAGGACCATATCCGAGCGACTTTGAACAGCTTTCCGGGCGACGTGCTCTGCACGCCCACCATCTCTAGCAGAGCACGATCGCCCGAAGATGGTCCTCGGGGCAACATCGCCGCAAATATGGAGTGGACACTGGCGAGTAAAATATTTCCACTCACCGCCTTTATGGAGGAAGATCTCGTCAGTGCCACTCCCGACCCAGTGACCAGCCAAGCAACATCCTCCACCTGCAGGGAGCGCTTGCCAGAGCCCACCGCAGACGGAGAGCCACCCCTGGCCAATGAGCCATCGCCCCCTAGAGCGACAGAGCGGAATTGCGCCGTGATGGAGGAGCTTAATCACCCGTCTGACCAGGTGTGTGTGCCGGCAACACCGCCAAGAGGGGGAGTCCTGGCGGCTACCCGCGGAACCAGCGAGAGTCCCGCCCACCCCCCCTATGCAGATGGACAGCGACTGGACACTGGGAGGCTACTCATTGGCTTCTGGAGCTTTAATTTTAATCTTCCGCTGCTGTTATGCAGCAATATCCGTCCGCTGTTCTCAGGCAGCAACCAACTGTTCCTACACAGTTTTTTAATCTTCCATCTAGAAAAAACCCTCAGCTCCAGGGTCATGAGTAGCTTCCCACGGTCCCCCAGAACTG
>CAIGQW010048626.1:0-11205 GCA_903798125.1 Danio choprae
AGGCGTCTGCTAGCGATAAGAGCTATAAAAAACGGTCTAAAACTTAACTTTCGCATAACCATGACACATAACTTTATATTATATGAGCAGCTAACTATTGTGTAGGTTATTTAAATTATTAATACGTATTATTTTCATTTACTCGCAATAAGGATGGGTTTTAGCATTGATGCATGTTTTAATATGTCTTAATATTTTATTTAAAATATAAAGCACATTTGAATACAATATGCATAAGAGACGGCATATGCTAAATGTAATAATACTATACTTTATTCATTCAACGTTAGCATAATATACACGTTTATTATTTGAGGTTAACCTAAATAACATCTTCCTAAAAACTAATTCATCGGATAAAAGTACATAGCTAAACACGAATATTTTGACGTGTGTCCAGTAGATGTCACTAAAGGTCTATGTTTGACATAAGAGGTCTGAGAAACGACGGTTACTCATAAAGTCCGGCAAACGCCTATCTTTCTTATCGCCAGCGGCCTGCTGCGCTTTTCACACATCTCATAGGATTTTCTTCAAGCGCGAGTGAACAACAACAGATCGGCCTGTTGTTGATTCGCGACTTAACCACATTCGCAGAAACGCATATTGTAGGATAATGTTAACGGCTAAATAAACTTAAATAGCCTAAAACGATGCCGTCAATACTGATTAAGATTTGTCATTTAACGGATTAATATTGTAAACACATATTTAATTTGATACAGATACATTAAAATGATGGGCCTGATGTTCTATTGTCCGGTTTAAAATATGTAATAGTCTTAATGTATTAATAATGTAAAAAACAACATAATACATGTATAGCCTCATAAATACAGATTCATTAAATAACGCGTCGTGAATTCAAAACCTAAACATACTAAATTTACCCTATTTTGAACCCTTATTTCTATATCATGACAAAATTATATGTGCCTGACATGAGTGTTTATAATAATCAAGCTTCATCGTATGATATACATTTATCAATCATTAGTGTTTGATCATTTGAACTGAAATAACAGATACGTTGCGACATAGATAAAAAATTGTATGAATCAATATCTACATTATAAATGTGGTATCTAATATAGGTAATCACTTTTTTTTTTTTTTATTTGATTAGCATCATTACGTTTAAATAAAGTTAAATAACCATATTTCGTGTGTGGTAATTAAATAATTAACTATGTAGAGTAAACTCACTCACACAATTACATGTGCACAGGCCGTAGCGCGCACACACACACACACACACACACACACGAAGTCAGCCAGCCAGATCCAGACCCACGCTAGCGCACACACACACATACATGAGTGCCCAATCCTTTGCGCGTAAATATTAAATATGCAATATCATCGCGCTCTCTTATCACCCAACGCCATATACTATTTAGTATGAGAAACAAACAGATATATATTCAGTATCTGAAATAATTCTATCTTTCACAAACAGTCGTCAACAGGCATCGAATTACGCACACACACACTCATACACGCACACCCGGACACACACACACACACACACACACACACACACGAGCAGCACGGACATACCATCGCGCAGGCAAACTCCGAACACACGGGAGAACCAGTGAATAGCATAACATCGTACTAATAGTTTATTAATTATAATATAATAGTATAATATAATACAATTAATAGTATAATCTAAATAATATAACTATAATAATATAATTTATTACAATAATTAAAATATAAAATAATAACGGTTGAGATCATTTATTTCATTTGATTAAAATCTATTTAACGATATTATAATATATAATTTAATTAACTTTAATATAGTAATATTAAATATAATTTTTATTACTGGAATTATAATTTAATTAGTTTGATTACCATCTAATTATTGGAATTATAAATTAATTAGATTGATAAGCATCTAATTACCGGAATTATAATACATCATTTCATTTAATTAAACTGATAAGAATCTAATTACCGGAATTATTAAATTTATATTAAAGGGGGCGGGGCTTAAACCGGACGTCCCGCCTTAAAGGGGCGTGGCGGTGATCAATCAAATTTTGACATATAGTCCCGCATATTCCTCTCTCACATCTGACAGCCACACCATCAGCACCGGCGCCCCCCAGGGATGTGTCCTCTCCCCACTACTCTTCTCCCTCTACACCAACAACTGCACTGCAAAAGACCACTTCATCAAGCTCCTGAAGTTTGCGGATGACACTACTGTTATCGGCCTCATCCAAAATGGTGACGAGTCTGCATACAGACAGGAGGTGGAGCGGCTGGCTTTATGGTGCAGATGCAATAACCTGGAGCTGAACACACTCAAAAGGGTGGAAATGATAGTGGACTTTAGGAGAAACCCCCCTGCACTCCCCCCACTCACCATCATGAACAGCACTGTGGCTGCAGTAGAGTCATTCAGGTTCCTGGGCACCACCATCTCTCAGGATCTGAAGTGGGACATTCACATAGACTCTATTGTGAAGAAAGTCAAGCAGAGACTGTACTTCCTTCGTCAGCTGAGGAAGTTCAACCTGCCTCAGGAGCTGCTCGTACAGTTCTAGGCAATAAACATGCAATACTTTCTCATACGCACTCGTACACAGCACCTTATAACAATTTACTTTTTCTACGCAGTTGTGCACAGCACCTTACAACTTGTATATTGATAACAAATCTGTACATACAATTCATCATCAAGAGCTTTTTGACTGATTGCATCTCTGTTTAATGTTTGTTGTTTTTTTCATATTTATTTTGTGTTGTCACTTGTCACTTTATGTACACTGGAAGCTTCTGTAGCCAAAACAACTTCCTTGTGTGTGTAAGCACACTTGGCAATAAAACCGATTCTGATTCTGATAAGCAGGACAAATACACACTGGAAAAGTACATCAGAGTGGCAAAAAGGAACAATTCTGAGTACAATTATAGTTGTGAACAAGCTTAGTGATGTGTTGACTCCACTTACTTTTTTGCACTGGCTCCAGAGTACCAAGCATTGAAAGAAGGGTACGGTTAAAGCGTTCCGGCTGTGGGTCACCTTTTGGGTGGTAGGGTGTTGTCCAGATTCCCAATATTCCCAGAAGTTCTTGTATCAACCGGCTTTCAAATTCTCTGCCTTGATCGGAATGAATGCGTGAGGGCAATCCGTAATGAACAAAAAAAATGTTTACCAATATTTTGGCAACTGAAGAACCTCTACCCCAAGGGAGGCCCTCAACGAAACGCAAAGTATCTGGGCTGAAGATTAACATTTATGCTTTTGACGTTTGTGATTATTTTGTGTGGTATATTGTGTGTGAAAAATATTTATGATAACTATATCTCTATATATTAATCCTGAAGTATATTCTACGTAACTGTGACACCCACAGGGAAGCGTTGAACCAATTGCACGTTCATGCTTAAAACACTATTTCCTATGAAAAAAACAGAAAAAACAGAGGGAGAAGTCTTTTACTATTCTTACGTCAAGACTGGGAATAGAGGTTTGGCTCCTCCTTCTGCCACAATGTGGTAGCATAATCTAGTCAATTGGTAACTACTATGTGGCAAATATCAGTCACTAGATAGAGGTAACTAAGAGAACTGGATTATGAAACTGCACTATGGATAAAAAACAATGACATTAAGACTTCATAAAAAGTCTTAAAAGGAGGGAATGTGGAAGATTTTATTATATTCTTACTTTTATTATATTCTCTCAAAGTGTATTCTCTAAAAGTGTGCAGTGAACATATATTCTCTCAAAGTGTGCAATGAACATGATAATCTGTATAATCATATGTATGCATATGTCTGCAGTGTGAAGTGGATGTATAACCTTAAGAGCAGAGTTATTAGTTAGCAAAGACAAAACATGAAACCTAGGTCAGATGGGCAAAGCGCCAATAATATACTCGAGTTAAAGGGCACACAGCCAGAAATACAGAAGGTAAATGTCACAGAACCATATATGTGAAGAAAGTATGCGAAAAAGCTGAAGCTACATGTATAAAAGCAGGACAAGGGAGACAGACAGGCAGAGGTTCATGACTAAGTGTTGTTTGTCTGTTAGCCTCTCGTTTTTATTGTCCGACAATAAATCCATCTTTTGAAATCAAGACCCTCTGACTTGACTGCTGATTGAAAGACGAGGAACTGAACACAACATTATATGGGCAACTACAGTCCCTGGAGGAACTGAGAGTTCTTTGCTAGTCTCATTCTGAATCAAAATCCTGAAACTACTGATGAAGGAAGTACAACAGGGGAAACAAGTAGTCCAGCAGGAAGAGGAATCAACAGGATTTGTCAGACTCAAATTTGCATGAAGCATATCGCTCACCTTGTGATGGGAAATTTAGCATTCCATCTCACTTGGCCCTCAGGTTGGTCGACAGCAAAAGATGTGGTGTCTAGGTGTGTTTGAATTCTGAGTGAGTGGGCACTGCGTGTGATATTAGTACCTTCACCATTGGTCAGTCGCTGGAAGAAACTAGGTCCTTGTGGGTCTGGGCAGACTAAAGCAAGGATAGTGACTGTTTCTTCTGCACCAGTAAGGGCAACAGGGAATGTGACATTGACTACAATGTATCCTTTGTAGGGATAATTGGATGAGCTTAGGCCCCAGATGGAAAGGCCAGAAAGAGGAAGTATGGGCACATTTGACAAGTGTTGAGAATACCAGGAATCGAAAAACAATAGTGACTTTCACTGCAATGGTAGACGCTGGTCCCACTAAACCCTTGGGAAGACCCTTTGACTCACAACTGTGTATTTGGCTATTTTTGGAAAAACAGGCTCTATCTCCAGTATGGCTGTTGTTGTTTGGATCACTCTTCGTTCCTTTAGCCCTTTTTAAGAAACGTACCAGCTTGTTGATTACAAAAGTGGCATTTTCAGGGGCTTGACATTTGGTAGCGATGTGTCCCTCCTCACCTCACCGGTAACAAAAGTAGTCAGCTTTGGGTTTTGAAAGCTGGTGTCGTGACGAGCTTGAAACAGGGTTGTGGTAACTGGGCATGACTTGTTGAATCACTTTGACCAACACTCAATACAGCTAGCTGTTGTTGCAACTGATGTACGTGTTTCTTCAAAACTTAAACCTCAGTCTCTTTGGATACTTCCTTTGGATCTGTGGGGCTTAATTGGTGTGGTTTCACTCTGTTCTCGATCATCATGGATGAAGCAATATTTGAACGATTACTCTTTGTCTGGGCTCTCAATTCTTGAATTTCTGCTTTACGTTCATGCACAACAGTGGGACAGATGCTTTCTTCCTGCAAGTGTATGGGCTTTGCAGTAGCAGTAATCTTGCGTCAAGTGGCTTCTATCTCCTCAGCCTCACGAACCTCATTTAAAAGACTCTGATTCAACAGCTCCACGAATCAATTGCTCCACTCTAGCCTTATCAGCATTTGTAGAAGCCAGTCCCCCTTTTTGGACAACTTTAGTCAGTGATTTCTCCATCCTTCTCAAAAAAGCAGAAAGTGACTCACCAGAACATTGTCTAAGAAGCCGAAAAGCAAAGGATAAGTCTTCTCCAGACTCAGAAGATCCAAAGGTACTTTCCAGAGCTTCCACATATTGCAGCGCTTTAGCATCAGGACATGACAGATGGACTGCTTTAATGATTTCCAGGGCTGCTCCCTTTAAACTTTCAACAACTCTTCTTCGTTTCTCTTTTTCGTTTCTTCTTTTCAGATATCATCAACTTAGCTTGTTCGATCCAGTGATCCATAGTTTCTTCTCCTGCACGGTTGGAACAACACCAGCGAAGGTCGGTAAACGATGGTAGGCACTGCCATCACTTGATGGTCTTGCTGTTTTATCAAGAATCTCACCCACTGCATGGATGATTGACTCTGAACTGGGATTTGCACTCAGTGGAGAAAATCTGTCATAGACTTGCATTCATCCTTCAGAAACTTGGAGAGCTTGTCAGCAAACCCTGCTGGAGCAACATGAACTGGTTCTCTTTCCATAGTTATGATAATCATCCAGGCTTCCTCATCATCTGTAGGGTGCAATTCCTCAGGACAATTGGTGGGATCTACAATTTCTCTGCATTCACACAGCACTAACAGAATTGTCGGAGTGGCTCCACATTTTGTGTCTCGAACCCGTACTCGTCCAAAAATCTTCACACTCTCGGCCACTTTTTCAATGCAACCAATCTCTGTGTTTTGTGGTACTCCTGTCAGCAACAATGCATGAGCTGGGTCGATTCCTGCTTCTGCGCACCACTCAGTAAGTTCACTCTGAAGACGTGAATCACTTCTGAAAGACATTTCTCAATAATAAGCAGTTTGGTACAGGAAGGTGTCAGTTTTTTTTTCTCGTCAGTGTTCTTAATGTGTATTAAGGTGTTCAGTTCTCTCTTCTTGGGGTATCAGGAAGAGGTGAGTGTATCCCGGAAGAGTGCCCAATTTGTGTAGCGCCCCCTGCCCTCTTAGACTTGTCCAGACCAAAGCTCTATAGGGTGGAGCACCGGATTCCTATAGTTTTAGTCTCTCGACTATAATTCCACTTTTAGAGAATGTTTAAGAGATTCACTGAATAATTAAAACAAAACAGATAAAGATATAAACAAACAGTGATTTATTTATAAACAAAACTAAACTAAATAAAGACAAATGTAGATGTATAGGTTATTTATATAGGTTTGCCTCGTACCCCCTGGCTGCTCCGTCATCAAGGAAGAATGAGGGCGAAGCACAAGCAGACCGGGCAGAAAAAGGTGCCCTCTGCGCTGCGTGAACTTACTGTGCACCTCCGGGAAGAAGGGGACGGGAGGTTTAGAGGGTTTCCCCTTCTTATCCTCCATGTCACACCCCTAATCTCGTGGGGCCTCGTGGTGTGTGTTTGGAGCTTCGCCGCGTAGAATCTAAATTTCCACTTTTTTATCATAAAACACATCTCCATTCGCTAGTATTTGTATTTTCTACTAAGGGTGAACAAACCCTTAATATATTTATACAATTAAATCTACTTTAAAACGTTCTGTCTCTCGAGTATCCGCCTGTGGCTTGTAGCTTTAGCCTGCTAGCACCGCCAGCCAGCTAAAGCTACCAACTTCCTCTACTTACTGTCTTTGCTCTTCACCCTGTACAATGTCGCTTGCGTGTCTATCCTTGTGTGCAGGAGAAGCAGTGGTGGAGGCGTTGGATGTGGAACTAGAGACACTCGGGAACCAGATTCGCCTTCTGAAGCGGGCACAGCTCCGGAAACAACGGGCCCTGCTCGACGTTCCCCGGACTGCGGCTCGCTCATCTGAGGTAAGTGTGCGATACAGTCTTAACACTCCGTCCACCTCAACCTCGTGTGTTTCTCCGTCCAGTCCCAGCGCACCGAATCTGCGGTTTGTCCAGGGGTCGGTCACGCTGGCACCTGGCTACCATGGCCCCTGCCCCTGGGTGCAGCCGCGTAAGGTGAATACCAGGTTGTGGGGCAGAACGTCTCCTCCTCCTGTGTTCGAGATGCCCACGGAGAATCGATTCGCCCCCCTCTGCGAGACGGGTCGCGATGTGGCTGTCATCAGTGACTCCATTGTTCCCCACGTCCGTGCTGCTTCCACTAAAGGTAACAACGTATGTTAAGGATGTTTCTGCTAGGGTACCCGCTATCCTGAGCGCTGGCGAGAGCATCGGAGCTGTCGTTCTCCACGTGGGGACGAACGACACCGGGCTGCAGCAGACGCAGATCCTGAAGAGGGACTTCAGGAGCCTGATCGAGACGGTTCGACACACCTCGCCCACCACGCAGATCATCGTATCTGGACCGCTTCCTACTTACCGCCGAGGAAATGAAAGGTTCAGTAGACTTTTTGCTCTGAATGAATGGCTTTTAACATGGTGTAAAGAACAGAAATTGCTCTTTGCCAATAACTGGAATCTTTTCTGGGAGCGTCCTAGGCTCTTCCATCCTGATGGTCTGCACCCCAGCAGAGCTGGAGATGAACTCCTATCGGACAACATCTCCAGGATGCTTCGTTCTGTCTGATTAGTAAGTGAAAATTCCCATTTTAGCCATATAGACTATTGCTCGTCACGCTTAAATCACAGTAATGCATACCAGGCTAACCCTATAGAGACTGTGTTTCTTCCTCATATTATTAGCTCAAGAAATAGACTTACTATATGCTCCAAAAAACATCTATTAAGAATCAAACCAGAAAAACTGCAAAAAAGTGAAAATAGACATTTTATAAAGCTTGGTCTCCTAAACATCAGGTCACTAGCACCTAAAGCACTTATCATAAATGAAATAACAGACATTAATCTTAATGCACTCTGTCTCACTGAAACCTGGCTGAAACAAAATGACTATATTAGCTTAAGTGAAGCAACTCCTTCAGGATTCTTATATAAACATGTGGCTCGTCAGACTGGTCGTGGTGGTGGAGTTGCATTAATCTTTAGTGATACTCTTAACGTTAATCAGACTTATGTTTAACTCTTTTGAAGTATTGGCACTTAACGTTATGCTTCCGAATATTAGGAAAAAAACTATGTTATCTCTCGCTTTAATCACCATATATAGACCCCCAGGACCCTATGTCAATTTTCTAAAAGACTTTTCTGATTTTATTTCTGACGTACTAGTTAAAACTGATAAAATACTAATTGTAGGAGACTTTAACATACACATAGATGATGCTAACAATACATTAGGGCTCGCATTTACCGATTTACAACAATCACTTGGGATAAAGCAAAACGTTGTTGGTCCAACCCATCGCTTAAAGCATACATTAGATCTAATTTTGTCCCATGGAATTGAGGTCATTGATGTAGACATTATACCACAAAGCGATGAAATAACAGACCACTACCTTTTATTATATAAGCTGTGTTTACCTGAAATAAGCAGATCTGGACAGTATATCGTCCCATCCACTAAAGACAAATTTACAAATAACTTACCTGATCTTTCTATATTTCTAAATGTACCCGCGAACGCAAATGATGTAGTAACCAGCAGTATAGATGCTATCTTTACTAACACACTAAATACTGTGGCACCCATTAAATTAAAAAAGGCTAGAGAGAATAAAACTACACCATAGTATAATAGTCATACTTGCGCTCTCAAAAAAGTAGAACTGAACTAAATTAGAGATCTTTAGAATCGCGTACAAAGATAGTATGTCCAGCTATAGGAGGGCTCTAAAATCCGCCAGGACAGAGCACCTCCGCAAACTGATAGAAAATAATCAGAACAATCCTAGATTCTTATTTAACACCATTGGTAAATTAACAAATAATCGGTCATCTCTGGAACAAAATATCCCTCCGCATATTAATAGTGATGACTTCATGAATTTCTTCAGTGATAAAATAGAAGGCTTAAGACAGAAAATAGAAGATGTTAAACTTTCTGCTCCACATTATACCTCAGATTTATTAAACATTCCACTGAATCAATTTAATCTACAGTGCTTCAAAATGATAGAACAAGAAGAGCTAGATAAACTTATAAATGGTTCTTAACTAGCTACATGTATGTTAGACCCAATTCCAAATAAGTTACTGAAAGAGTTGCTACCTGTAGTAGGAGAACTTCTTCTTAATGTTATTACCTCTTCTTTATCTTTAGGCCATGTTCCAAATCCTTTCAAGCTAGCTGTTATTAAGCCTATTATTAAGAAACCACAACTGGACCCCAGCAACGTAGCTAATGATAGGCCTATTTCAAATCTTCCATTTATGTCTAAAATACTAGAAAAAGTTGTTTCTGCCCAATTATGCTCCTTTCTACAGATGAACAACCTTTTTGAAGTGTTTCAGTCAGGTTTCAGGCCTCATCACAGTACAGAAACCGCATTAGTGAAAATAACCAACGATCTACTCGTAGCTGCTGACCAAGACTGCATCTCGTTATTAGTTTTACTTGATCTTAGTGTTGCATTTGACACTATCGACCACAATCCTTGTAGATCGCCTAAATTCTACAGGTGTCCAGGGACAGGCTCTACAATGGTTTAAGTCATACTTAACTGACCATTACCAGTTTGTCAATATAAATGGACAGCCTTCACAACCAGGCCAGTAAAGTATGGGGTGCCTCAAGGGTCAGTTATATATACGTATACATGCTACCCCTGGGAGACATTATTAGAAGACACGGGATCAGCATCCACTGCTATGCAGATGATACCCAATTATATATTTCTACAAAACCTCATGAGACATCTGAACTGTCTAAACTAACTGAATGTATTAAAGATATTAAAGATTTTCTTATCAATTTTCTTATCTTAAGCTCAGACAAAACAGAATTATTACTTATTGGGCCTAAATCCTGTGCACAGCAGATCTCACAACTTGACCTGCAATTAGAGGGATACAAAGTTAGCATTAGCTCTACTGTAAAAGATCTGGGCATTATATTAGACAGCAATCTAACTCTTGAAAATCATATCTCCCATGTCACAAAAACCGCCTTCTTTCATCTGAGAAATAACGCTAAGTTACGAAATATGCTATCCATCTCAGATGCAGAAAAGCTAGTTCATGATTTTATGACTTCTAGGCTGGATTACTGTAATGCTCTGTTCGCTGGTTGCCCAGCATCTTCTATTAATAAACTTCAGCTAGTACAAAATGCAGCTGCCAGAGTTCTTACCAGGTCTAGAAAATATGATCATTCATTCATTCATTCATTCATTTTCATTTCGGCTTAGTCCCTTTATTAATCTGGTGTCGCCACAGCGGAATGAACCGCCAACTTATCCAGCATATGTTTTATGCAGCGGATGCCCTTCCAGCTGCAACCCATCTCTGGGAAACATCCATACACACCCTTTCACACTCATACACTACAGACAATTTAGTCTACCCAATTCACCTGTACCGCATGTCTTTGGACTTGTGGGGGAAACCGGAGCACCCGGAGGAAACCCACGCCAACACAGGGAGAACATGCAAACTCCACACAGAAACGGCAACTGACCCAGCCGAGGCTCGAACCAGCGACCTTCTTCTTTACATCAATAAAAGGTGGTGTACAGATGTAACAGTTTTAAAGAAGATGTGTTGTCCCGACCTAGAAGCACTGTTTATTAACTGTAAGCCTTTCTACTCACCGCGTGAGTTCTGCTCGTTCATCCTCGTCAGTGTTTACATTCCTCCGCACGCGCACGCGTGCCTGGCGATACAGAAACTAGCTGATCAGATCTCGGCGATGGAGCAACAACACCCGGACTCTGTTTTAATCATT